>JAPYZC010005449.1:0-22968 GCA_030522665.1 Ichneumoninae sp. A BG-2022a | reverse complement strand
ATATTTATATTTATATTTATATTTATATTTATATTTATATTTATATTTATATTTATATTTATATTTATATTTATATTTATATTTATATTTATATTTTGTTACGTCGTGGGATTATTAGCAGGTTAATTTTGTAATTTAATTTTTTTATTCCCTCCTTCTTTTTTTATTTTTTTTACGACGCAAACGGGTTAATAAGAGTCGCTCCTTTTTAAGCTTGAGTCCAAGCTTGGGACAGGAGCAAGCCTCTGTTAATTCGATTAGATGGAATTGATATTTATTATATTTATATTTCAATAAACGATTTTTTGAATCGACGAATTATCGTTGCAGGTGCAATACGTATTTTCCGACAAAACAGGAACCTTGACGGAAAACAAGATGGTGTTCAGAAGGTGCGCCGTTGGCGGTCAGGATTACGCGCACACCGGCGAAAACGAGAGTCTCGTGCCGTGTGTGAGACTCAAAGAGGACTTGCTAATCGGTTCGGCTCGACATCGTCTGCAAGAGTTTCTCGTGCTAATGGCGATCTGCAACACCGTCGTCGTCAGCAGACACCCACACCATGATCTCATGAATTCGAGCGGCGTCATGGAGGAGCCACAGACTAACGGTATCGCCGTTATGAGGTAAGACCTTATTTTTTTCTCTCGAGCCCAACACAGTACGATCATTCTTGCCGAGAATCTTTTTTCGCTACGAAATATTGCAAATTTGCTTCAGGTATACAAGATTGTCGGAATCGCGAAGCGTCACACCTCCACCGGCAGCTGCCGTTCCGCCGTCGAGCCAAGGCACGGCTTCGACCCCCTTGCCCATATCGTCGAGATCCGAGACTCCTCTGTCGATAAGCGTGGCGAATCTGCCCACGAAAATAGCCAGGTACCTCGCACAAGTCAATCCTTTTGGGAATTCAGGAGAAAAATTATTTTAAAAATTATTAAAATTTTTTTTTTTTTAATTATATTAAAAAGTGATTTTTGAAGATTTTTGAAATTATATTAAAAAGTGATTTTTGAAATTATATTAAAAAGTGATTTTTGAAATTATATTAAAAAGTGATTTTTGAAATTATATTAAAAAGATATTTTTAAATGTTGCAGACCGAGGCTTCTGAACGTGCCTTCGATGCCGAGTCTGAACATAAGTCTTCTTGTGAGAAAAACATCGCCGGTCGGACGCAGAGGCAGTCCTCCCAGTCCGAGTTCGTCGGACCAGCCGCCTCCCGGAATCTACGAGGCGGAAAGTCCCGACGAGCTGGCTCTCGTTCACGCGGCAAGAGCGTACGACGTCAGGCTAGTCAAGAGAACTCCTCGCAGTGCCATCGTTTCCTTGCCCGACAAGTCGACACTAGCTTTCGAAATTTTACACGTAAGCTTTGCGAACAAAACGATAAATTCCGTGAAAATTTATTACGGTTTTAACTGACGATCTTGTCTCGATTTTAGGTGCTGCCG
The DNA here is from genome assembly GCA_030522665.1 of Ichneumoninae sp. A BG-2022a. Taxonomy (NCBI): domain Eukaryota; kingdom Metazoa; phylum Arthropoda; class Insecta; order Hymenoptera; family Ichneumonidae; species Ichneumoninae sp. A BG-2022a. The sequence goes on along the minus strand of JAPYZC010005449.1, from coordinate 21,514 downwards.
TTCGATTCCAGCAGGAAGTGCATGTCCATCGTGGTGCGTCATCCAAACACCGAGGAGATAGTTCTCTACTGCAAGGGCGCCGATTCCATGATCCTGTCGTCGTTGACGTCCTCCGACGAGGACGTAACGTCGGTCACGAAGATCAGGCAATTGCTCAACTCGTACGGTCGTCAAGGTCTCCGGACTCTCGCCATGGCGAGACGATCGTTGCCCCATCACGAGTGGGAAACTTGGAAGCAGAGACACGCCGAAGCGGAATTGGCAACGGAGAATCGGGAACGTAGGATAAGGGACTCGTATTCTAGTCTGGAGTCGCATCTGACGCTGCTAGGAGCAACGGGGATCGAGGACAAACTGCAGGACGGCGTGCCGGGGGCCATCTCGGCTCTGGTGGCTGCCGGGATCGTCGTCTGGGTTCTCACAGGTACAATAAACGTGATCATTGGACGGAAATAATTTATTTTTCCCAACTTCGCTAAAAGAACCACGTTCCTTCCGTGCAACGCCGGCACAAAATCGCCTGTTATTGACCAATGATCATTATTAACCCGTGCGCATGAGCTGTTTCATTACTCCCTGGGGAGTAATACGGCTCATTGCTCCCCTGGAAGCCCTATTACTGCCTGGGGTGGAATAGTCATTGGAGATTATGGTGATTTTGCGACGCAAGAAATGTGGGTATTTTAAGGAAATTGGAAAAAAAAAAGTATCGTAAGCTACACGGGACGGAGCGGATTTTCGCCTCGTGTGATTTTTGCCGCAACAAATTTATACGGCAGGAAATAATCACGCACCTCCCTCCCTTGTAGGGATATACACTATTATCTACAATATTATCTATACTATTATTTATACTATTATCTATACTATTATTTATACTATTATCTATACTATTATTCATACTATTATCTATACTATTATTTACACTATTATCTATACTATTATTTACACTATTATCTATACAATTATATATTGTGTTTCGCTGGGAATATTTAGTATAGACATATTCGTTGGTGATTTTTCAGGCGACAAGCCCGAGACTGCGGTAAACATCGCGTACGCCGCTCAGCTCTTCTCCCCGGCGATGCAACTTCTTCGGCTCCAAGCGAGATCGAAGTCCGTAGCGGAGGCCTTGATCCACGGTTATCTCGAAGCGATTAGGAAAGAGAATGTCGTAACGGGAACCGATGGCGTAAGAGGAATATCCGATGTTCCGAACGGCGTCGGAGAAATTTCGACCGGCATGGGAGACGCCGAAGCCGCTGAGCGCGTGGCTCACAGAATCGGAAGCCCGTGGCCGAGAAAGCGGGCCCTCGTCGTCGACGGGAAGACCCTGACGTTTATCCTCGATCCCAGATCGGGTCTCACTGGACCGTTTCTCGAATTGACGAGAAGCTGCTCGAGCGTGTTGGCCTGCAGAGCAACGCCGTTGCAAAAGGTGACTTTCTCACGATGTAAAGAGAAAATCGATATTCGAACGATTTCTAATGATTTTTTTTTTATTTTGTGTACGCAACGCAGGCTTACATCGTGAGAGTGGTGAAGGAACAGTTAGGCATGCGGACATTGGCAATCGGTGACGGCGCCAACGATGTCAGCATGATCCAAACCGCGGACGTTGGAGTCGGCGTTTCCGGCAAGGAAGGCACTCAGGCTGTGATGGCTGCCGATTTCGCAATCGCGAGGTTTCCGATGCTCTCTCGGCTGCTGCTGCTTCACGGTCACTGGTGCTACGACAGACTCGCTCGAATGATCCTTTACTTTTTCTACAAAAACGCGATGTTCGTCTTTCTAATCTTCTGGTACCAGGTACATACACTTCGATGCTCATCTCGCTGTTATATTTATATTTATATTTATATTTATATTTATATTTATATTTATATTTATATTTATATTTATATTTATATTTATATTTATATTTATATTATATTTATATTTATATTTATATTTATATTTATATTTATATTTATATTTATATTTATATTTATATTTATATTTATATTTATATTTATATTTATATTTCAGCTATACTGCGGTTTTTCCGGAGCAGTTATGATCGACCAAATGTACCTGATGCTTTACAATCTCCTGTTCACGTCACTGCCACCCCTCGCTATTGGAGTCTACGATAGAATAGCACCGGCGAGCGTTCTGCTATCGTCGCACGAGCTCTACAGCCGCGGAAGACTCGGTCTCGTATACAAGCCCCACTCTTTCTGGATCACCATGGCCGACGCTCTATATCAGAGCATAGTAATATTTTTCGTCACCGAGGCGGTAAGACATCCTACTTTTTTAAATACCAAATTTTCCTGCCGAAAAAAACAAATTCATAATTTTTTAAATTGACTGTTCAACTTTCATGCATCAGGCCTATCACGACTCGGATATCGATATCTGGGAATTCGGAACCACGATAACTACCTCCTGCATCACCGTAATGCTCGTTCACGTTGGCCTCGAAATCAGATCGTGGGTCGGTAAAGCTTCGTCGATTCGAAAGACTAAACTCCGAATTAAAGCTAATTCGACGATTTAACCGATTGGAATTTTTACTTTCAGACTATAATTCACGTCGGTGCAATCTTGGCCTCGCTCGGAATATTCTTTGGATTTTGTCTGCTGTACAACATAGTCTGCGTTAATTGCATGGGACTGCCCGGTTCTTACTGGGTCATGCCCGTTGCAATTTCCCGGCACGTATACTGGCTAACTGTCCTCCTCGCCTCTGTGCTCGCTATCTTGCCAAGGTAAATCACCGTTAGTCATTACAACTCAAGATTTCTGATATTCCGTCCGCAACAGTTCTCGTTTTTTTTTTTAACATGCGAATTTTTTATGTTCTTTCGATTATCGCAGATTGGTCTACAAGACCGTAAGGAATACTGTTGCCCCGGATATGATGCAACGGGTCGCGATGCAAACATCCGCGAAGCGAGTGCCTAGGAATCGTCGACAAGGAATAGCCGGCAGGGCGGAGGGTGGACTCGTGGCGGGCTGGTCGCGTTCCACTCAGCACGCAACTATCAGGTAACGGAATATCTGTTCCAGCAGTGTTGTATTCCTATCGGCGAATAACTGGGTCAATAATGAGCGCACTTCGGCGTGTCTTTCAAACGAATCGCCGTGCGACTAGTCGAATAGCTCACACACCACTGCACGCACGCCTATCACTGTCGCCCCTGTTGCACGCGATAAGATATCGGGTTGCCTCGTTACCCGCGACGTTGCCACTTTACTCGACGGGTTTATGGACATTTCTTTTCTCAAATTACAGGCCAAAGAGTTACGCCGGCAAGAGCAACGCCCTCACTACTATTGTAGCGTAACACAGTTTGGAACACATCGAAGCTGCCAAACCTCGACGTTCACTACGAGAGAGAATTTAAAATGAAGAAGAGATAATGGAGCGACGTTCCTGCAGACTGGAGTAGTTTTTTATTCATTCCGTTCAACGGGAATTGAATGAGTCGCGTGTCTCGGCGACTGCGACCAAACGCGGTTGGAAACCACGGTCGCGAAGTGTATTTAAATATTTTTTTTATTTATTATTTTTCTTTCGAAAGAATAAGAACCGAGGGACAGATCAGGGAGTCGATTAATCGTGATCTTATACGTGCCAGATTGGAAAGTAGTTCCGCGAGCCGAATCGTCGACGAGATTCGGTTCAAACGTTGCATTTAGTGTTAAACCGATCGTGTTAAAGAAATAAAGAAATATATCTCTCGGGAGATGCGCGCGAGGTCCTGTCCGAACGTAAAGAGAAAACTGAAGGAATAAGAAAAACAAAACAATAACGGAGGATTAATAGTTTCGCGATGTAAAATATCGCCGAATGCGTCGTTGCAATCGTCACTTTTCTCAATGTTCTAATCGTGAATACCCTTTTTTTTCACTGCTCTACTCTAACGGAGAATATAAACATTTCTGCGGGTCTTGCGCATTCAGTCGAAGTGGCCTTCCAATTTTTTCTTTTTTTTTCCCAGACCGCTCTGTTCGTTGCATTTATTGGCTGTGACTATTAGGGACCAAGTCTTTTAGTTGAGATCATTTTGCGCGTCGACTCGACACCGAGCCCGATCGCTTTACGCGCGAAGCGGTTCGGCTGCGCGCGACGAAGACTTGCGCGATTGAGACTTGGTGTGTATACCTTTGTACTCACCTGTAAACTATTCTATATACATATTTATATCTATACACTTCGCAATAGTTTACGGTTACGTCACTGACTCGCGAAACATATACGAAGACGCAACGGTGTACATGTATTATTAGATACACTCCCACATTACATAGGCGCATTTGTTCAATTGAATACCGTCGTGCATCTCCTGTACGGTGGAGCTCGTTACAAAGATTTGAAGAAAAAAGTATATATATATATTATAGTATATTTTAGATGATACGCCTGCGTCGCGGAATGAATATAGTATACATATATCGATGGATTGAGAAAAAAAAATGGAAAAGTTTATGCACTTTTGCAAAGATGCAACGAGATATAGTGTACAGTATTAAAAAAAAAGTGTAAAATTTATATATTTTGTCCGTGCTTGCCCGATCGGATTATCGAGATACTTTTAGACACCGCAATTTGTTCGGGAGGCGATATATATATATGTATAGTACAGTCACGATCTAATATGTAGATTACCGAATGTATTTAATCCACTCGTCGTACAAATCGTGTATAACGTGTATATTTTAACGCGTGTCCGAGCTTCGACACACGCAACTGAACACGCTTAAGGATTACGATGGAGCACGCGCGTGATTTGTTGAATATATATATATATATATAGTAGCGAAATCTCCGCAACTGAATTGAAAAAAAAAAAAATTAACTTGTAACACGTCGCATAATGTATCGGCTGCGGAGCCGCGGAAGATTTTTAACAGTTCGGATATATTGTTCGTTAATAATATTACAATTTTTAAGTGCAACCACTACGAAAACTTATCGTAATATTTTGATAATGAGGAAAAATAAATTAAATTGCAGCCTGTTTGCATTATAAATACATATTACTGTTATGTAAGTTATATAGATTATCGCTGTAATTAAGAAACGAAAAAGGCCTCTACATAGATATATATATATATATATATACATATATATATATATATATATTAAAAAATTAATCATAGAGATCACTGATTGTTACATAAATGAGAGAAACACTCGAGTGTAAATACGTGTATGGATAGATAAGTACATAATTATATACACCGTAATTTCTTATTCGATTTATATAAAATCCTTTTCGGTCAGTCATGTACGGTCGATAAAAAAAAGCATCGCTTCGTTGTTTGTTGTAACCGCAGAGGTTAACGAGACTTCATGAATTCAAATCGCAAGATAAATAAAAAAAATTGAACGTTAAAAACGCGTCCACAACTCAGCAATTTCTTATTCTATTTATATAAAGATCCTTTTCGGTCAGTCGTCAACAGTCGCTAAAAAAAAGTAATTTCTCTGTTGTTCGTTGTAACCGCAGAGGTTAACGAGACGTCTGATTTAAAATCGCAAGAAGAATAAAAAAAATTCAACAGCGTCAAAAGCGCGTATTGTGTAGTTCTGTCCATTGTTTCGAATAGCGAATTACAAAGTGAGTGCGAAGTGAGTCGCAAGATCAGCAGGAGGGATACCGAAGGCTGCAGGAGAGTGCGAGTGGTGGGGGGACTTTTGGCGCGCCGCGAAGTCTGCACTTCCGTACAGCGAAGCGTTGAGCTCAGTAGAGCCTCAGTTGGCTCCGGCGACGGGTTTGTCGAGTGTCCGTGCAGGATATCTCGTATCGTCGCGGCGTTCGGTTTTATCGCCGACACGAACAGTGATTCGACGAGAGTTATGTGTACACAAAAGAGTGACGATACTCGTGACTCGCCGACGACAGATCCGCGAGGGAGAAACGCGCAGGTACGTTGAAAACTCCTCTCGCTGATGAACCCGTTAAACATTTTGTGCTTCGAGATTGACACATAAATAATACGAGGTTCAACGCGCCGCTCTTTCGCACTGGTCACGAGGAATATTCGTCGGTCTCCGTATAGTGCGCATACCTGTGGTAATACCTGCGCGAGCATCCGAGTCTCCGCATTGCATCGGACTCGCGGTGCGGTCTCCATCAGCTGTTTCGCTCCCACCACCGCGACTCTTGCCCTTCCCTCTCTTCGCGTCTCCCTTTAACCGACCGCTGATTTTTCTCCCGACCCCTCCCGTTCGAACACCCGGACATTCTTATCCTTCTAACACGATTCCAATCGGGCCCGTGCAAATTTGGCAACGACCAAACACCTAACGACCGCTCTTTTGCGCCGGACATTCGATCCTTCTCGTCGGAATTTTATAAAGCTGAATCGCTATTTTGTAAAGCTGAACCGGAATTTCATAAATTCATTGACCCGGAACAATGTTTGATTGACGCTCGCAACTTAACTGCGGACTTCCGTGCGTTTCACGCGTCACTCGGCTGCTCAACGTACCGTGACAATAGCGAAATTATACTCGATGTACTCGACGTTCGACCTCTGGATTTTGGGACGTTACGGCCGGGACTGTCGATTTTCATAGCACGGGTTTATTGGTGAGCAAGTTTTTTTTTTGTACAGCGATGAATCCACGAACCGATCTCTTTGTTAATAGCGGTCGGATCTTTGTTCGATCGGGCATTACGATGTTGCGTGAAGGGACCTACCGGGACCACGTGACCATGTTTTTACCTGCTCGAAACCAATGTTAAGCTAAACGTCCCAATGAAGGGACAAAGTGGGCATCTAAGAGAAATGGAAATGCGGTTTTTCATGCAGGTCCGGGACTAGGACTACTGCTTTAGGTATTCGGCCATTAGTATTTTTTTTTTTACTTAATGAAAACCCAAGCTACTGTGGAAAAATCGAACGAGATTTCCACAGTAAATTGATCGTTCGAAATAACACGATTTGTCGGTAATCTCTCGTCAGTTCCGATATGTTTACCGCCTCCGGCTGGCAAACAATGTTACATGCGGAAATCCGGAAAACTAAAGCCTTTGTAGAAGCATCGAACGGAACTTCAGCTCGTCGGGTCATTGAAATTGATCGTTCACTAAAATCAAACGATTTTCCGGCAATCTCTCGTCGCTCTCGACTAGTATAACAGCTATCTCTGCAGTATACACATCGTTAATTCCCGCGCGTAGCCATGGAGACGCGGTCTCGGGAGGCAAGTGCCTAAAATCGAAGCCTCTATTTCGGTTCCCGTGACTAAGTGGGGAGTCGGAGAGGAGTGGGGAAGAGTGACAAGTTGGATCAAACGGATTGCTCGGTGTCGGGCGGCTTGACGAGGTTCGGGTCTGCACATTGTATCGTTCCGGATGACAATTTAAAAAAAATTATGCAATTTTTTTCGGCCGCCAACTTCCGTTTTAAAGGCGTCAGAATATTCCCGACGACGACGGGAGGGGCGGGGGGGGGGGGGTAAAAAGAAATAACTGCCACAAGATTTCCCACACGGGGTATCGAGTTCGCAATTTGCTGCCTGATTTATCGGGCCGGCAGTGTCGCCTTTCGGCGGATCGAGTATTCCGTCCGGTGCAGCAGCGAGCAGCATCCGTCGACCTTCGAGTGCCGTTCGGTGGAGCTCGCGGCGTCTTTTTGGCACCGGAACTATATTCGTGGGAGAGGTAGACCGGGACACCTGGGAGAGTGGCTCGAGTGCAACAAACCGTCACGGCTGACTCGTCTAGAGCGATATACATAGGATTTGTCGGAAGCGCGTTCGTCGCCCACGAGCTTCGACACGAGACCGTCCGTCGCGTGGGTCCCTCTCGCCGGAAGCTCGAGTCAGCTGATCGCTACTCTCACGCCCACGATAATCGCGCGGTTACATTACGCACTTTGCGAGCCGGGCTCTAGTCGGTGGATCGTCGAGCGATCCCCTTGTCTCTCCGCGGATGTCCTCGACCCGGGGCGGCGCTGGCTCTCGGCGAGAAATATCGTTTCGACGAGTGTCTGGCGGTAATAAAGACCCGGCGTTGGTTTAACCGAGAAAGACTCTTTCATCCGACAGACTGCGCGGCTGCCGTTCGCTCTCACATTATCTTCGCCTTACCACAATTTTATAGCTCGTGATTTTTCAACTTTCTTGTGAGTCAGAATTCAATAACGATTCCGTCCGTACGACACTCGAGGGTCGATATACGGCATAAAGAATATAGTATGTGATATATACGAGGATGAATTTCCCAAGAAAATACGATCCGAAAGGCATGGCCAAAAATAAAGAATATATTAATTATTTAAATTTATTTAAGATGTTAGGATTTCTCCTTTATAATCAGTATATAATAAATCGAAAATATTAGAGCTGCTGAATAGCGAATTATAAAGGTTAAAAACGTTAAAAACACTTAAGTTTACAAATTGCAAAAGTTAGTAACACTTAACATGAGACTTGCGTCTGACTAGGCGCCTCTCTTTTCCATAATTTATTGTAACTAGTCTCGCCTACTCGTATCTTAGTACAGCTATGTTTGCTATTCCTTTAAAGAGAACCGAGTAAGACTCAGTGCCGAGAAGTCATTAGTCTGGCCATTCGCGAAATCGCAGAGTTTCCGGCAATGTTTTTACGACTTGGCTGCCCATAGAATAAACGCGTTGTTCCTATCCGGGTACTTCGACGTCGAACTTTGACACCGATGGAGCTAAGCAGATCCGGCTTTTATTATTAATTATACACATTAATGTGATAAAAAATTATTATTAATAATATATAATAATACAATTAAGATATTATTATCGTTGTATTATCATTATTCAATATTATTTGTTTACAGTTCGCTAGAAAAACTAAAAAATTCTTTTAATGTCCCATTGCAGATATTTCCGTGTTTCAATGTTTGTACTCGGAGTTATAAATTACAATCTACGAAGACACGTCGCGTTCCAGTTACTCTGCACTTGCGCTTCGACTAATTCCAACCGTTCTTTTTCTCCATCAGTCAAGTACCACTTCCATTCGCTGTCTCTCGGTCTCCTCGTGCCTCTCGCCCAATCAACAGGCTCGTGTCGCGGAACTGTGTTCCCAACAGTGGCGAAGCGTTTGTTTCGACTCTCCGCACGGGCCGTTAGCTCTCCGCTTCATCCGTGACCCTAACCTATTCAGGTCGCAGCTACTATACGACTCTCGCCTTACTACACTATGTTTCGTAGTAAAGTGTACGTGCGCGAGCGCGTATATCCACGTTCTCGAGAGAGGTGACGATGCATGCACGAGTTGGACGTGTCTCTCACCTGACACGTGATCTGCTCCCCCCACCCCTCCACTCTCCACGCCATTAGCAAACAACACTTGCTCCCACTCTACACGCCACCTGTTACGAACACACTCTCGGCGAGCCGCTCTCGGTTTCTTCGCACTTTTCAACCGGTTTTTCTCGAACCGATTTTTTCCGACGTTAACCCTCCCCCCCCCTCCCTCCCCCGAAAACTATGTTTCAAATTTAATAAGGGAAAACTCCTCGTGTCCATTCGAGAGGAAGTCGCGAGGACTCGCGATTTCACTACAGTTTTGTTGTGCCCCATTTACGGTGCAAACGATCGATCGCCTCGTTTCTACTTCGGTGCGCCTTTGCCTGAATAACTGTTCGCGGTCACATTACACTCTATACATAGAACGTTACAGCAAATTTACCGCGGATTTCCGTGCGACTTCTGCTTTTTTTTTTCTTTTTATTGTTTGCCTGTTTTTGCTTCCTCACAGAGGAAGCTTTTTTTTCTTTCTATTCGAGGCACTAACTCGCTCCGGCGACACGCAGAGTCACATCTGCTTTCCCGACGCGCCGGTTGACGCGCTGCGACCGTGAAATCGTCCGTTAAATGCATCGCGTTCCGTGACGCAACCCGCCCGAGGCTGGAAGAATTTCCAGGAAATTTTTGCCACGATCGTGCCGATCGCCTGTCCCGATAAGTGACCCCCTATTATTGACCTGTAATGCAGAATTTCTTTTAACATTTTTTAACATGTACGGCACTCTTATCGATCATATGTAAACAAACAAAATGTTTCTCTCGTTACTAACTTTTGCCACGATCGTATCGACCCCTTGCCGAGATAAATGCCCCACCTGTCCCTATTATTGACCTGTGGCGCAGAATTTTTATTTTTTAAATTTTAATATACATGAAACTAATATCGATATTTTGCAAAAAAAAAAAAATGTTTTTCTCATTACTAATTTTTACCACGTCCGTATCGACGCATCATCCCGGTAAGCGCCTGCACCTGTCCCCATTATTGACCGGTGACGGAGAATTTTTTAAAAATTATCTTAATATATGCGAAACTCCAATATTAATGGTCTGTAAAAAAACAAAAATGTTTTTCCCGTTGCTAATTTTTATCACGCCCGTATCGATCCATCGATCCACCTGTCCCTATTATTGACCAGTATCAGAGAATTACAAAAAAAATTATTTTAATACGTGCGAAAGTAATATTGATGGCTTGATAAAGAAATTTATTTTATCGTTACTCATTTTTGCCACTGTTGTCCCTATTATTGACCTGTGGCGTAGAAATTTTATTTGTTATATTTTAATATACAACGAAACTAATATCGATATTTAGCAAAAAAAAAAAAAAAAATGTTTTTCTCATTACTAATTTTTACCACGCCCGTATCGACGCATCATCAGTGTCGGAGAATTTAACAAAAATTATCTTAATATATGCGAAACTCCAATATTGATGGTCTGTAAAAAAACAAAAATGTTTTTCCCGTTACTAATTTTTACCACGCCCGTATCGACCATCGTCCCGATAAGTGACTGCACCTGTCCGTATTATTTACATGCGAAACTAATATTGATGACTTGAAAAATAAATTGATTTTCTCGTTACTAATTTTTGCCACGCCTGTCCCTATTATTGACCAGTGGCTGAGAATATTTTTTAAAATTATTTTAATATATGCAAAACTCCAATATTAATGGTCTGTAAAAAAGAAAAATGTTTTTCCCGTTACTAATTTTCACCACGCCCGTATCGATCCATCATCTCGATAAGTGACCGCACCTGTCCCTATTATTGATACATGCGAAACTAATATTGATGACTTGAAAAATAAATTGATTTTCTCGTTACTAATTTTTGCCACGCCTGTCCCTATTATTGACCAGTGGCTGAGAATTTTTTTTTAAATTATTTTAATATATGCAAAACTCCAATATTAATAATGGTCTGTAAAAAAGAAAAATGTTTATCTCATTACAGATCAGCGGAGCGAAGATTTTCATCGGGATGCTGTTCGGGCTGGAAAAGCGTGCGGCGAGCAGTTCGTAGAGCAACGCACGGTGGGCGGATAAGCGGCGGAGGGCCCGAGGCGATAAGCACCGTCGAGAGATCCGGAGTCGCGCTCATTCCTGTTATTGTGCAAACGCGATGACACCGTCTGACTGAATCGAGCCGGAGCGTGACGAGCCGGGCGAGTTTCTCGTTTGCAAAGAGGGAAAAACCTCTACGATGCTGGAAGAAAAATATTGAAAAAATAACGCCGCATCGCTTCCTCGGAGAAGAATAAAACGAGACGGATACGCGGCTCACGGAGCGTCGTACGCGCGCAGCCATTCAACGCCGGTTGCTCGAGGCTCGGCATTGAACAAAACTTGAAACGAGTATGACGCAATTTTGTAATGACTCTTCATTGCCTGGACAATCTCATTGGAAATCGTACGGAAATAGACAATAAAATTTTTTTTTTATAATAAAAAAAAGTTTTTTTATAATAAAAAAAAAGTTTTTTTATAATAAAAAAAGAAGTTTTTTTATAATACAAAAAGAAGTTTTTTTTATAATACAAAAAAAGAAGTTTTTTTTATAATACAAAAAAAGAAGTTTTTTTTATAATAAAAAAAATAGTTTTTTTTATTGTTTGTTATTGTTGTCGTATAAAATCGCGATAAAATTTTATCTCAGTCTCTCTAAACAGTTTCGTTTATTTTTTTTTCCAGACCGTGAGGACGTCGAGGAGTTAATCGAATCGCATTAATCGCAGTTCGATCAACGCAGCTTGAAGCGATTATGCAGGATTATGCTTACCGTCTGATGTCACCGAGGGACGAGGAAGATTTTTCGCACGATAAAGACTCATTAACGAGAAGATAATTGGCATACTGACCCTTGTTCGATAATTGAACCGGATGAACTCGGAGTAGCCGCCGGTCGAGGCGCAACAGCTCAGCAATCGTCGAAGTCGCCTTTACCGAGATAGCCGAAATCTACGGTTCGAAAGACATTTTTCTGTTTATCGTACCGTTGGACGCGATTGGACGACGAGACAAAGACCTCGCACGCAACGAAGGTGTATCTCGGTATTCGTCAATTTTTTTTTTTTTTTTTCACTGACTCAACCTAGTCTGAGAAATTTCTGTGCATGATTCATCGATTCCAACGAGTCGACTATCACTTCCTGTGCGGCGGAGCTACTCTGAACTACTAAATGTTCGCTCAGTGGTAAAGAACAACGCGTCATTGTGTGATCGGCATCGAACGAATTGTTGCCTAATAATCAGCTAGGTCGAATTTCACCGATTCATCGATTTCAACAAGTCGACTTCCGCTTCCTGAGCTGAGAGTCTACTTTGAACTACTAAACGTTTGCCACTGAGGCAAAGAACAACGCGCGATTGTGTGATCGGCATCGAACAAATTGATGCCTGATAATCAGCTCGGTCAAATTTCAACGATTCATCAATTCCAACGAGTCGACTATCGCCTACCGATCGAAGCGTCTACTTTGCTCTACTAAAATTTCGCTCAGTGGTAAAGAATAACTCCAGATTTCCGATAACTACATCGATTTCGAATAACTCCAAGAATAACTCCATCGATTTCGAACGAATTGATACCCAATAATCAGCTGGGTCGAATTTCAAGAATTCAAGAATTTCAAGATTCCAAAGACTCGACAATCGCCTCCTGAGCCGAGGGTTTACTTCGCGCTGCTAATCGTTCGCCGAGCGATAAAGAAGAACTCGATAAAGAACAACTCGAGATTGTGCGATCGTTATCGAACGAATTAATGCCCGACAATCAGCCGAGTCAGCTGATCAGCGATGTGATCATGAAAAAGCAATGCTCTAATTGTCAAGGAATTTAAAAAAAGGAATAATTCATAGAGGAGCGGAATAACATTGGGAGATTAAATCAACGATTCGTAACTGGTCTGGTGACTGACACAAGGATTTCCGTGACACTGTGTCGTAATCGCCGCGATCGGAAGATTACACCGGCTCCTCAACGAAGGATACAGAGACGGAGTGACGGAGAAAGGGAAGTCGAGACTGCAATCGCACGAAACCGAACAGCGGCACACATAGTCGTTGGCCTTGAACGACCTGGACCGGGAAGAACGGATCGTCTGTGTCGAGCGTCGTCGACGAATGCGGCAACGCGCGTATCTGCTCGGGCAAAAGCGCTGCACCGTCACATCGACCTTTATCGCACATCCGACGTAAACACGCAACCGGCCGGATAAAAAATTCCTCGGATTGGCGGCATAGCCGGAATACAGCGGATGGCGCGATAATTAAAAATAAAAATAAAAAGATATCGCAAGGCGATTCTTTTTGCAACCGGGAGTGTTGCGGCGAGTCCGACGTAACTTATATGTTGGGAATCGCGGTCGGCGGAAGCGAGGACCGGGATGCTGCGGACAGGTCGCTGATCGAGTTCGAGCTTAAAGACGGATTATCTTTCGAGAGACCGAGAAATGACCGTCACATACACGGCCGAAGTGGCCTCGTGTCGCGGCCTGGGATGCTTTCTCAAGCTTCTGCTGAGGTGAGAAAAATTAACTTCGGACAACCATCAATGCTGTCGAGCGGTACTGTAAATCGCTCACGGCGTTAAAGAGCCCTCGGGTTTTGGTTGGCCTTGGAAAGTCCCGGAAATGTCCTTGAATTTTTTGTAAAAATTGTTTCGGTCGATTTATGTATTAAGGAGGGAGTCTCGCTGCGCGCTGACTTCGCATACGTTCGACAACATAAGAGAAAATTGCAGGAACTTCTTGATGGTGTAAAAATCTGAAAAAAATCATGTATACTAAAGGTGTTGAGAAGATTAATTTTGCATAATAATAATTGCAAAATGTTATTAACAAATTCATCAAAAATTAATTGGTTAACAAATTACCCGACAACAAAACTTTTTTTTTGTGAAATGATTCGTTTATTTTTCTGAATACGTATGAATTTTTTCAGATTTTTACGTAATCGTTTGTTTTTAATTTTTTTTTTTTAGAACAAAAATCAACGATTACTTAGAAATCTGAAAAAATTCATACTTATTCGGAAAAATAAACGAATCATTTTCATTAAAACAAAAGTTTTGTTGCCGGGTAATTTGTTAACCAATTAATTTTTTGATGAATTTGTTAATGACATTTGGCAATTAGTATTCTGCAACATTAATCTTCTCATTTCAGATTTTTACACCATCAAGAAGTACTTGCAATTTTCTCTTATTGTTGTCGAACTTATGCGAAGTCAGCGCGCAGCGAGACTCCCTCCTTAAGGTACTAGCATAAGAATTTTCTCCAAAAAACAGGTCGTTTTTCAACATTTTTTTTAAGGTCGGGCTTTTACACACAACTGGTACAGGGCGTTATGAAGTTTCAGTTTTTTTTTTAATTGAAAAATATCAATTAAGAACGGAAATTATATCTCAAAATCTATTTGTCCGATTGAGTTGAAATTTTGACGGATCCTTGATTACAACATTTTCTATAAAAGGCTGGACGTTTTTTTTAATGTTGATAACAAACGATTGAGGTCGTTTTTTTCAGAACCGAGAAAAAAACAACCATAATCGTTTGTTTTAACTCGACATTGTTCTTCTAACACCCGAGTTAATAAAAATGTTGAAAATCAACCTGTTTTTTGGATCAAATCCTTATGCTATTACCTTAACTGCATTTTCCATTTTTGTACCCAATTATTCGTTGTGATAATCTATGTCCAATTACTAAAAAAAAACAGATGGGGAAACATTGCTTCATAGCCGGAACGCAGCGGATGCGACAATAATTGAAAGAAAGAAAAAACGTTTCGGAAGTTGATACTTTTTCGCGGTTGAGACACCAACCGGAAGTGTTTTAGCGAGTCCAACGCAACTTATATATGTTGGGGATCGCGGTTGGCGGAAGCGTGGATCGGGATGCTGCGGACAAGTCGCTGATCGCGTCCGAGCTTAAAGAGGAATTAAAGACGGATATATCTTTCGAGAGACCCAGAAATGACCGTCACATACACGGCCGAAGTGGCTACGTGTCGGGGTCTGGGATGCTTCCTCAAGCTTCTGCTGAGGTGAGCGAAATAAACCTCGGATAACCAGCAATGGTGTCCGGCGGTACTTTGAATCGTTTGAGACCCTGAAGAGTCTTTAGATTTTTGCTTCGCCTTCAAAAGTCCTGAAAACGTTCTTGACTTTTGTGTACAATTTTTTTTCGCACACTTTGGCTATCAATTACACTACTTTTCCTATTTTGTATCTAGTCATTCGTGCTGAAAATCTGCATCGAATTACTACACTCTAAAAAAATTTTGTTTGAATATTAATGAACAGTATTGGAAGCTTTTTTACATAAAACGTTTCTGAAATTTCACACACATGTGCGTTGTAATTTTACAGTAAAATTTGTATCTTTCATGAACATTTTTGTAAATTTCAAGCAAAAGATTTGTAATTTTAATATCTGGTATTTTTTTATTTTACAAGCAAAGTACATTAATGTTTAATTAATATGAGTAACGTTAGCAAATTTCAAGTTCCAGTGCACTAAATTTACAATTTATTTTTACAGTGTAAAAAAAAACCAGATGGAAATTTTGCTTCATAGCTACTTTTCCACTTAGCTTTTAGATAGATAGATTCGTTTATTTCGTGTAAGTTGTAGTTCTAACTTCGCATAACTGGCAATTGTGTCCAGCTATACTTTAATTCATTGGAGTCTTTGAATTTTGTTTTTCCTTAAAAAGTCCTGGAAATGTTCTTGAAATTTTGTGAATATTTTTTTTGCTCAATTTATCTATTAACTATGTATTGCCTTTTTGTATCTAGTCGTTTGTTGTGAAAATCTGTGTTCAGTTACTAACGAGAATTAGATGGAGAAACGTTGCTTCGTAGTTACTTTGTCATTTAGTTCATGAGTGGCAAAGTGTAACTCTAAAGTTCACAAGACGGCGGATAAATTGTGCTCGTGCTCGCTTTGATCGTGTTTTAAAATTAACTATTACAACCAATTACTATGGTTTATTGTCAGTAGTTTCCATCGTCGCTTGTGGTTTTTCGTATTTCTTGAGATGTAACCGAGTTTCCGCTGCGAGGCACGAGCGACTTATGATAAGCCTATACACTGTGCGTTCAATAACACGCAGTAAAAAATAATTTCGTGAAATTGGAATATTTAGTTTCGAAAAAGTAATTTTGTAATTCTAAAGTTGTTGTAATTCTAAAGTTGTAATTCTAAAGTCGTTGTAATTCTAAAGTTGTTGTAATTCTAAAGTCGTTGTAATTCTAAAGTTGTTATAATTCTAAAGTCGTTGTAATTCTAAAGTTGTTATATTTCTAAAGTCGTTGTAATTCTAAAGTCGTTGTAATTCTAAAGTTGTTGTAATTCTAAAGTCGTTGTAATTCTAAAGCTATTGTAATTCTAAAGTTGTGGTACTCTAGAGATTACAAGGTAGCAGATAATTTCTGTTTTTGTAAAATATATTAAATTTTTTAATTAGATTAGATAATTTTAATTCTCGCGTGTATTGTTCCGTATTTCTTCAGATCGACGCGAGTTTCCGCTGCGGAGTACGAGCAGCAAGGTCGAGTTATGATAAGCCTGTAGAGGCATTTCGTTCGATAACAGGCCAAGTCAGATAGTAACATAGTTTTCCACGGAACCAGACATGTCGGCCTACTTACCTTGATGCATGCGAAAACGGACGGTTTAATGTAAAAATCGATCGATGCAGGGAGATCGACCGTCTGCGTTGCGACGATCGCGCGTTAATCGCGTGCAAAGGCCGACAACGCCCGTACCGTCGACGACGATCCAACTATATAATTTCATAGAATTGGCGCGAGTTTGCTTTCACGTTAAATGGGAAACGACACGATAGTGCGATCCAAAGAATCGCGCTCGTAAAGTAGCATTAATCATCGACGCACGTTCCGCCGTACGATCGTTTTCATAGATAAGATAGTCGTAATTGAAGCCGACCGAGCTCGAAGAAAACGTTACGCCGAAGAATGTACAATTTTTTATTTTTTTTATTCTTCAACTCGCAAGTGCATCGCATCTGCGCACAGATATATAATATATAATATACTATCAGTGGTAATATATATATGATTGGTAATTTATTATCGATCACGATCGATTTTTAAACTGATAAGGTGCTGTATATCTTGACCTTAATGTTATTCGGGGAAACCATTTTTATATATATATTTTTTCTTATCTGCCGCTGTTCGAATTCGAATAGTGAGAACAAACCTCGATTCTCGATTGTCGGTCCCGGGAATTATTTTAACTTGTATCTTACTATACCAAGAGAGCAGAGGAATAAATGTTTGTTTATTTCCTTATTTTATAGAACAACATGAGAGAAAGATCTGTAGCTTACAAATTGCATAAAAATTCGCACTAGTGCGAAAGAAAAAAAAACAATTGCTATATGAGAGAGATCCGAATTTTTATTATTTATTATTGTTTGCAATGATTGTAATTTTTTATTATTTTTTACAGATGGAAAGCCAGCGTGTACAAGCTGGTGTGGCTGGACCTGGCCCTTTTTCTCTTCATTTATTACCTACTATCGGGTATGTATCGTTTGGCACTGGACCCCGAACAGAAGAAGACATTCGAGGCGGTCGTCATTTACTGCAAAGAGTTCAGCGATCTCATACCTCTGTCTTTCGTACTCGGTTTCTACGTGAGCATCGTGATGACGAGGTGGTGGGCTCAGTACATAGCTATACCCTGGCCGGACTCCATAGCCGTTTTCGTTTCGGCGACCATACACGGAAACGATGAACGGGGGCGTCTCATGAGACGAACTATTGTAAGGTAAGCTAATCAATCGTTCATTTCTCATCCATTACAAAATAAAATAGAATTTATTTCATTCCAAATTTTGCCCCCTAGAATGGAGTAAATCCCTTTCTAAGACCCTAAATTTATAATGATTGAATTTTGGCTCATGGAATTAAAATTTATTTAATTTAATTAATTAATTTATTTATTTATTGACGGGCACTGCCCTTTTACAGAATATAAGATCTTATATAGATGGCATTTTGTTTTATATGAAGATAAAATTTTTTAATTGTATAAAATTGAGATGACATACAAATGAATTACAGTTCAAATTAGGATATCACGGAGACGTATATTTAATTGCTTTGGAAGTCCTTTTTTATTTATTTAATTTATTTAATTTATTTAAGTAATTTAATTTTTATGTTTTTGTTTTAACTCGCAGATACGTCTGCGTTTGTCTGACCATCGTTCTGACAAACGTGTCGCCGAGAGTGAAGAAACGTTTTCCGACGCTGGACCACTTCGTCGACGCGGGTCTTTTGCTGGAGAACGAGCTGGCGATATTTCACGGTTTGAACTCGAAGTTCCCGAAACCGAGCAAGCACTGGCTGCCGATCGTCTGGGCCTCGAGTATCGTGACGCGGGCGCGCAAGGAGGGCAGGATACGCGACGATTTTGCCGTCAAGACTCTCATAGACGAATTGAACAAATTTCGCGGGCACTGCGGAAGTCTCATACACTACGACACAATAAGCATACCGCTCGTCTACACGCAGGTCGTGACGCTCGCCGTTTACTCGTATTTTATTACGAGCGTGATGGGCAGACAGTGGATCGAGGTCCGCATCGAAACGACCACGGTTGATCCCGTGCTCTCCGTGGATCGATACTTTCCTGTTTTTACGACTCTACAATTTTTCTTCTACATGGGATGGCTCAAAGTCGCCGAGACGCTTATCAATCCGTTCGGCGAGGACGACGACGACTTCGAGGTCAATTGGCTCATCGATAGAAATCTTCAGGTGCGGTATTAATCGATTGCGATTAAATCGCAGCGCTCTTTGATTAATTGCTCGTTAAGATTTCGAGCCATTTGTCCTTGTATCGCACAAATACGACACAGGAGAAAGCGATGCGAAACGCATTCGTCAATTTTTTCATGAGACATGAAAAAAATTCTCGGATCGAATGGAAGGTCCATTTTGCCCCGTTCTCATCTATGTCAACTTAATTTTATATTAGACGTTAACCTACAGAGGATATTGATTTCTGCTGTACGACTTACCGAGCTGAGCACACATCGAACTATTTGTCCTTTTGTCACACAAATTCTCGTCTCGAATGGAAGACACTGGTCCGTTTTGCCCCGCTCTTTTCTGGAAAAACTTAATTTTACATTAGCCGTTAACCTACAGAGGATATTGATTTCTGCTGCGCGACTTACCGAGCTAAGCAGACATAGAATTATTTGACGTTTCATTGCACAAATTGTTATTTCATTGCACACAGGTCCGTTTTGCCCCGGTCTAATTTTACGGCTAATTTAACGGTTAATTTTACATCAGCCATTAACCCAAAGAAGATATTGATTTGTGCTGTACGACTTACCAAGCAGCACCGACTATGCCATTTAAACTTCGCCATTGGCAGAAAAAAATTGATGTTTGATAAAAAAAAAAATCAAAGTAATAATAATTTTAAAAATTTACAGGTGAGCTATCTGATCGTCGACGAGATGCATCACGAGCATCCGGAGTTGATTCGCGACCAGTACTGGGACGAGATATTCCCGATCGAGTTGCCTTACACAGCGGCCTCGGAGCCCTTCCGAGAGGAGCATCCGGAGTCGTCGACGGCGGGAATTCAACTCTCGGCGGCCCAGCAGGAGGTTCATCCGTCCGCGGTCAGGATCGACGAAATGGTGCCCGATTCTTATACGGGAAAGTTTCACAGCGACATCGCCGACGACGCGGCGTCCGGCATACACTTTACCGCCGGCGGAAAAATGTCGAGGTAACTGCAATTGTCTATGCGAAGATATTTTATGTCCATTCGGCGCGACGCACTGGTGTGGGGAGGATAGAACCGATTCTAATCTCGCGCTTTGATATTCAACAGGAGTGCCAGCCGAGTCAGTACGCGCGATCGAGCTATGAGCGGTGGCTCAACTGCCAGTAACATAGGCGGCTCATTAACGAGGGTAAACAGTGTGACGAGCGTGCTGAAAAGGCTATTCAGCAAGGAGGACAGACCCGACGGTAGCGGAGGCTCTGGCTCGAAGACGCCCGGCAGAATTCCGAACTCATCTTCCTCTGCGTCGTTGCAGAATCGATTCGCAGGCAAGAAACACGACTCAAAAAAAAAAAAACTCGCTTTTATCCATTAACTAACGTACACACAACGTGTACATAATGTCCAAAGTTTATAATGGCATTTAGAAGAGTCTTGTACTAATGAATATCGTTTAGCGTACATAGCATTATCAGTATAAATAATATTAACATTAGAAGAAAATACAATGTGGGGAAAAAAGAGAAGATTGTTACCACGAATAAGAGCGAAAAGAAATCGGAATCAGCCAATTGGAAATAAAGTAATTAAATTATTCTAATTAACTGATTAACCGAAGAATTTTGCTTATTCGTAGAAACAATTTAATTTAGTAGGAACGTTTATAAATTATTTTTCTCGAACAATTGCAGGCACCGGAGGTTCCATGAGAATCGGTGTGATAGAGGAGGTGGACGAGCAGATGACTGTGACGTCGATGCGACCCGAGAACCGGCCGCATGTTCAGAGTATATTCCCTCAGGGAGCGCCGCCTCCGAGCTCGCCAGTCGATGTGCCGGGAATGAAACGAAACGGCGATATCTTGTCGAGCAGCGCACCGGCCGGTCCCGGACTCGGAGCTACCGGTGGCTCGGGAAATCGTTATCTGGGTCAACCAAGGTAACCGCTTTAATTTTTCATTGAATTTTCATTAACCCTTGACGTACGGGAACAAGTTTCTATGCTTAAAAAAATCGGTAAAAATTCAGAGACATTCCTCGAAGTCTTGTTTTTTTTTTACAACACAGACGAAAATTTATTATGCATATCCGTATCATTTTTGTGCTTAAGGAGGGAGTCTCGCTGCGCGCTGACTTCGCGTAAGTTCGACAACAATAAGAGAAAATTGCAAGTACTTCTTGATGGTGTAAAAATCTAAAAAAATCATGTATACTAAAGGTACTGAAAAGATTCATTTTGCATAATAATAATTGCAAAAACTTTTTTTTTAAATAAAAATGATTCGTTTATTTTTCTCAATACGTATGAATTTTGTCAGATTTTTAAGTAATCGTTGATTTTTGTTCTATAAAAAAAAAATAAAAAATCAACGATTACTTAAAAATTTGAAAAAATCCATACGTATTCAGAAAAATAAACGAATCATTTTC
>JAPYZC010005447.1:0-17872 GCA_030522665.1 Ichneumoninae sp. A BG-2022a | reverse complement strand
AAAACGCCGTGCCGTCACAATATCGTCACATGCGGACATACATGTCTACATTGTGCCGGCACGGCGTGCGTTCCCGTGTTAGTATCGAGTGGATCCCGTCCCGTCACTTTTCTATCTAGGTGGCTTCGATCGACAAGTTTTACATGAAGGGATTCGATGTTGTAACGAAAATATCTCCGATTCTTCACCTAAGGGACTTATTGAGTCTCGGGAATCGAACCCGCGACAGTTTCCAAGTCTTTTAGTTAACCTACTGTTTTAAGTGGGTTCTAAACCACCGGGTCTACCGCGTGTGAATCGCGATGCGATTTTAGTAATGTTTTTTGTTGTTTTTAAGTAAATGATTGATTATATTTATACTGACTGTCGAGCTTTGCTGGCACATCGTCGATGACGCACTGTTTCGTATATGAATCCTCGATCGTTGGATCATAGTCGGTGACGAAGTAGCTCTGCAACATAAAAATGAAACTAAATTCCCTCGTACAAAACAACTTGGAGGTTTGTGTGATTCTACCAAAAGTGTTAAGATTTAATCTCGCTCCGTCACCGATAAATACACGATAAATACACGATTAACCATCTGTCGAGAATCTCTGTAGAATCGAATACAGTATCGAACATCCGCACCCGAGTCAAACTATTATCTATTCTCCAAGTTTCATTTACGTCCGCATTTGGGCATATCCCTTGTTTTCCTTTCTATTATATTCTGTTTCGGTTGTACAGTATAACATCGATTATCCGAATAAATTGGGAGCGGAGCTCGTTCGGATTTATGAAAATTCGAATAATAAAACTGTGTGTCTGTCCCTAGCAGAGCCGGCCACCGACCAAACCACTTGGGGTTCACGAAACGACGAGATATATATCCGAACCGGCGACGGTTCGGATAACAGAGGATTCGGGAAATGGGTGTTCGGAAAAAAAAAATCAACTTTCTACTGTAATAATTTTCGAATAGCGCAAGTTTCGATGAAAATGTGATGTCATTATCGTAACGAAAATCTTTTTTTTGTCGCGAAGCTTCCTCTATGAGGAAGCCAAAAATACAGACAATACTTCCTCAATCGAAAGGCTTCGCGACAAAAAAAAAGTGATATGAAAATTGCAATTTTAACTTTTATTAGAAAGCGAAGTGAAAATTTCAATTTTTTTTTTAATTATTTAGGCGTGGCTTTCGCAGACGTGCTTACACTGTAAAAGAGTCTAATAGGATTGAGATTATTAATAACAGAGGACAAATTTGTCAGAGGGACCAAAGTGAGGCGTCTAGCGAGTAAAGAACGTACGTGAGATCATAGGAGAGCCACGAGGGCGAGAAATAAACCGTGGCGTTGAATCGGTCTTCGAAATACGCGAAAGGCAACGCACGCCAAAATTCAATCGACAAAATATGTGTAATATTAATATTTTTAAAGAAATTGTGAACGAATTGTGAGTATTACCACTGGTGTTAAAAATTGTTAATACCGTTTAGTTATTTTGTAGAGGAAAAGAAAGAAATGTCACCGGTTCGGTACAGGAATTTTTGAGATCGTATTGAATTCGACAGCCTCCATCCTTATTTCCGTGTCGAACCGAGCTAACACGCCTCGCTTATTGACAGTAATTCGATCGGACGATGACGAGTGTACAGACGAGAACGGGTCCTCATTCGGAAAGGGCGAGGTTATAAGACGTGGGCCGTTTATAAAAATGTACGGTTATACTGTACAGTAGGAATGTCGGTAGGCAGGCGGCCTTCACCCACGCAAGACTCGTTGCCTTGTGGCTTTATCCGCACAAAAAATTAAAAGTCTAATCAATAAATATAATATCGGCAACTTCGGCCCGTCACGATCGCATGTGATTTTCAGTTTTTTATCTCCGTTTTCCTCATTGATCCAACGATCGAAATTATGCAAAAAAAATTCTATCGACACCATGGAGGTTTCAAGTAAAATAACAACAACAACAACAATAATAATAATGAAGTAAGTTATAGGTATAGTGTTCGATACACTGAGAGAAAAATCGGGAATGGAGCGAACACACATGAGAGATTGACCCAAACAAACATGGTTGACTCAATGACGATTTAGGTGACTTAATCACCGAGAGGTTGGCTCACAACCTCTAGGTGAAGTTATGTGGTATTAAATACGACGAAACTCACATGGTGAACTTGAATCAATAGATCTCATCGAGGCTCAGTGAGGTAAATTGAGGTTGACTCCACTACCTCATTGAGGAATAATAATAAGGTTGATTGGTTAAAGTTGACCATGTGAGTTTCGCCGTATTTAACGTCACCGAGAGGCTCAGTCAAGCTTATGTTGCTAACTCAACCACCCGGTGGTTGAGCCACCGAAATCGTCATTGAGCCGCTCCATCGCCTCGAATAAAAACTATTCGACGATCTTATTGTCAGAATTAATCACAATTCGAGCGCTCCCGAAGCTCAAGTTGACCAATTGACTTAACTGTTATCGAGTCGTTTTATCTGTACGCAAGTGGTAACACGTTTCTCACACGCGAGGAAAATTAAATCTCCGCCGGTCGGACCCGCGTGTCGGCTCATGGTACCGGTGTCGCTTACCGGCAATAGAATCCAAGAGGGGAATAATGTAAGCTTTTTTTTATCAACATATAACACAGACCACATTAAAGTTTTTTTATTAATCAATAATAAATTCATTATTATCGGATTCTGTATCGGACAAGCTAACCCGAGCGAGCTTTTTTCTACCAACGCATTTGCGAAACGATCCAGGAACAGGCCGACAATCGTTGATCTGCTTTTCAATTAATGTCAAAATATTTTATTATTGTCGTTGTTATTATTATTTATTTATTTTATTTACGGAACGAACCCTTTTACATTTTCAATTTTTACAGTTTAGATACAAATACAAATATTAACCAAAATAAAGCAAGTGTTAACATAATAACATCATAATATATTTATTTCTTTATTATTATTACTGTTATTATTATTATCATCATCATCATCATCATCATCATCATCATCATCATCATGACCACCATCATTGCCATCATTACAGTAGAACCCCGTTAATCTAAGGTAAGAGATCTAAGTTAATCTAAGGTGGGGAGAGCGTAGGTCGGATAAGGGAAAACTCGGACAACACCGATAACATACTCAATGCAAACTTGTACTAGGGGAGAGCGGGGCAAAATGGCACACCGGGGCAAAACGGGATAATGAGATAAAACGTAATTCTCCAATAACTTTGAAATGGTGGCGATGGTGGTACGTGGGGCAAAACGGGTTTAAAAATCTGGATGTATCGTTGGGACAAAATTGGGCATCCAAAAATGATTGGAAAATCGAGTTTTGCTCTCACAGTCCCGTTTTGCCCCGCTGTGCCATTTTGCCCCGGTCTCCCCTACTATTATATCTTTAAAAAATAACACACCACTTACAATTTACGACTTTTTTTCCTTTTTTGAGACATCGCGATGTTCTACCATTGGCTCTAGAATCGGAACCGATGTATTTACAGCACGCAATATAAAGACGCAGCAAAGTTGTTCAACTTCAAGCCGGTATGCAACAATGTAGCAGTTACGACTCCGCGCGAGAAAATGCTGCTTTATCCGAGCTTTCCGTATTATTCGAGCTTACACCTCGGTTAACGTGGAGGACTCAGATAACTCGGAGACTCGGATAATCGAAGGTAAAAAATTTATTCCGCCATAACGATTTTGTGAACGAAATCAATGGTATTGGACGAAAACGTATCCATTGTTATGTATTTTCCATAGGCACATTCGTCATTTTCAGTGAATTAACTTTTTTCATTCTGCGTACGGTACATCGAGATTGTTGATAAATGGATAGTCGGGAGGCGTGTTCTGATCTATTTATTTCTTCAAGGTTCAATAATAATGTGGGCGATATCAGTACTCGTCGCTGCCGTCCCAGGGTGTCCGTGAAAAATCGTTCGAATAAATATAGACTTTCGAATTTAGCATCAAGGCTTAAAACGCGCGGCAGAGCCCAAGCGTCTTTGTGCGTGCTTACAGCTACGGCGACACCCACCGCATCTACGCTCCGGAAAAGGCTCATATTAATATATATATATTAATATATATATATTAATATATATATATATTTTTTATTTTCTACTCTTCTTCTTCTTTTTCGGCTAACCTGATCGCTTCGCAGTGTCCTCGATTTTAGTGTCCGACATTACTCCATCTCATTGCGCAACGGCTTGTTGGATTGCGTTATAATCGAAGAGAAAGGAAGAGAAAAGATAAATTTAATGTAGAACAGAAATAACTTTTATCTGACCGTGACCCAAACGTCTCCAAGATAAATAATTTTTGTTTTTCCCTCGTTTTTATTTCGGCCGTAGCGATAGTTATTCGACGATTCATTGATGCACTAGAGACGTCTTAACCGCTAGATATATCGTTAAAATATCGTATCGCATGCTGAATGAATCAGTAATTTCGTTATTTCTCCGATTGTTGTCTCTTCGAAAATGTAACGCATATATAGGGGAAACCGGGGCAAAATGGTGTCATATCGACATGGAGCAAAATAGGATAATAATGAAGCTAATAAAAGTTGCCGCAAGTCAAATCGAAGGGTACCCCGTTTTGCCTCAGATGGTGTTTTTTTTTTGTTTTTTTTTAATATCCTTTCAAAACCAGTAGCAATACAACTTTGGTGTGAAAAACGATGGATCTATCCTTTCGGTATTGCTGTAGCAAATTTTATTGCTTAGCGTCTCCGTTTTGCCCCGGTCTAACCTACATAGGTAGGTACATACTTGAAAGGGTTGACACATTTTTCTTCTCGTATATTCCCAGATGGACAAGCAGTAATTGCGACATGTGCTGCACATGTCGCAAATATATTGCGCCAATGGCGCGCTATTTTTCATGACGCTTGTCAATCCGAGCTCAAAAAAGTCGTATAGTATGTTCTCATTCAATCGAGTGCGGGTAGGGATTGGATTCACAATCGAATTGTCAAGGGATTACAAATAAAATCGGCACCGATTCCGGCGTTTCTAGAAACAACGTGTACCGAGTCATTCCAACGATTGCAATATACTTTCCAAAATACTTTGCTATCTCGTACAGTAATCCCATGAGGAGATAGAGTAAAACAGCGCGGGATAACGACTCGGCTGTACTCCAGTTTGCCGTGACGTTTCTGCGCACCGGGACGCTTCCCGGGACTCGATAAAAAACCATATAAGGCGTATTACAAAACTTTCTTCAAATGCGTGTAATAGTTGATCTTCAGAATACACACACACACACACACACACACACACACATGTAGTCGAGTTGTCGTTTCGGCCGACGATGCATTCAAAGGCTTAACCGGGGCCACAGGATTTGTACAGCTCTTGTAATCCGAGAAGCTCGCAGTGCTAATAAAGAAAGTGACGTAGTTATGACTCTACGAGTCCGGAGAAGCGTTACGAAACTCTAACTGACACTCGCGCGTTGTTTCGCGAAACGTTATCGCGCGCGCCCTCGCGTGCGCATGTGTATGAGTGATGCGTGTGGGCGCGCGCGCGCGCGCGTGTGTGTGTGTGTGTGGTGCGCGCGCGCGCGCGCTCGTCTGTGTGCATGCGTGCGTGCGTGCGTGTGCATGTGTGCGTGTGTGTGTGCGCGACAATTTTAAAAGACCGACAAAGATTTTCAGTTTTTAAAAAATGTATAGCAGAGCTGATAAATATTTTTTTTAAGTTGTTGGGAACCACAAAACAAAAAAAAGCTTACCTGTATGAATTGTATCGTGATCGCCGATTTTCCGACACCACCGCCACCCACTACGACCAGCTTGTACGTCTGAGCATAACTCTGTCTCTCGCCGATTCTTGACATTGTAATATTGATACAACAAAGTATTTCCGCTCTTTTTCCTCTGTGCACAACCCCGCCTCTTTTCCTCAATGCTCACACGGTGGCCGACAACAAGAAAAGGCATCGACCGACGTCGCAGTCTCACGATGTTGTCGACACTTTTTTTTGAACAAGGCCTTGAAAGGCCGTGTGTGACGAAAAGACGATGACACTCGCGCGCGCGCGCGCGCACGCACCCCCCCCCCCCCTCCCCCGAGCACGCTTGCTTACTGTCGTCTACTGTGGCGATAAAATTACAATATGATTTTTTTCGGGGCGAAATGTGAGAAAACTCCACTGAGACACTAACTTCGCACTACTTGCTCGATCTACCTACGAAAAAACTTTTTAATACACATATGTGTGTACTGTGCGTTGAACCTCATCACTCGCCAATACATACCCGTGACTACTGAAGCAACAGCGAGACGAGAGCTGCAGCGAGCTATAAAGTTTTTACTACCGCCACTTTATAGTATATAGTAACACACACACACACGACAATGCTACCGCTAGGTGCTGCTGCGACTCACGCGCTAGCAGTACAAAGTGTGTGTGTGGGCTCTATGCTCATACGTTCGACAATCGATTACTTTCGATTAACTTCGATCAATCGATGTTTATTTTTTTTTTCTTTTATTTTTTTTCTCATAGGAAAAATAAATAAAAATTATCGAACGTATTTCGTTCCCGATTTATACGATGTGAAAAGCTCGGAGAATTATAAAATGATACGTTAATTTTCGTTATTAAAAAAAAAAATATGTTGATAATTTGCGTTTCCTTTACTTTCATAGATTGTTTAAGTACACGTAGTTTATTCAAACAAGCACGAGATTAAGTACTTTAAATGAATTAAAAACAAAAACTCGAAAGGTGTTAAACTAAATAGTTTCTATAGATAGATACTTAGATATTTTAATTATTTGACGGTGACCGTCGAATGACGGACCCACCGAGATGACCGTAATTTTCCGCATTGAAGAAACGCCGGACATTTCGGATCAGCCAACAATCAGCTGATCTCCTCGCCTGTTAACGATAGATGACAATATAAAAAGTTGTTTCAAGTTTATTCGAAACGTTTCTTAACAATGTCGTCGGCACATTTGTCCGGTGGACGAATTAACATAGGATTGATACAGGAACAAGCTAGGAAGACGTTGCTATGTTTGCTCGAAAAGTGTGACGGAACTAAGGTACGTTGACAACTTTTCGTCAATATTTCATTAATCGTATAATATTTCGCTTGCAAATACTTTTTACATTATTCTTTATTAAACAAAAAAGTTATAAAAAAAATTAAATACAACAGGCAATAGTGTGGGACCAATCGCTCGCCGGCCCAACGGGTCTTGTTGCTAAATACAATTTACTGGAGGAGAATGATGTTGTCAAGATGTATCCTCTGTGCGGCGGACAGCTACCATCTACCAATGTCGCCAACATTATATTCATAACGAGACCTCGCATGGAATTGATAGACTTAATCGCTGAGAATGTTCACGGGTGATTAGAATTTTTTTTTTTGTTTTTACATTTCACATATATATAATGAAAAAACTTTTCCCCCAGCGAACAAAACAGACAACGCAAGGAGTTTCACATCTTCTTTGTACCACGAAAGAGTTTGCTGTGCGAGAAGAAATTACAGAATCGAGGTGTATTCGGCAGTTTCACGTTAATAGAGGAATTTCCGTGTGATCTGTTTCCATTCGACAGCGATCTAGTATCCATGGAGCTGAGCCACTCATTCAAAGAATTTTATCTGGAAAACGACCCATCCTCTCTCTATCAGGTGGCTCAAGCCATACAGAGTTTGCAAAGATTGTATGGAAAAATTTCAAGGGTGACAGGACGAGGACCCGCAGCCAGCAAAGTTTGGGAACTGTTGAAACGCTTGGACAGAGAAGAGGAGAATGTTAAATCGAACAATGCTCAATCAACAACTATCGAGCATCTGTTCCTGCTAGATCGAAGTATTGATCTCTTGTCACCGTTGGTCACTCAGCTGACGTACGAGGGTCTCATAGATGAAATATTTGGCATAAAAAATAGTAATACCATTCTTTATATACATATTCATTTATTATACACACACACACACACACCTTGACGAAAGTATTTCCCTGAATATCTCTGAAAATATATCTGAAAGTCTTTGAAAATTTCTCTGAACGTCTCTCACTATTCGTACTTTTCAGAGAAAGTCAAAGATTTGTCTGAAAATTAATTACCCCAATTGTTCTGAAAATCTCTGATTTTCGTTGAAAAATTCTCTCAAAAACTATGAACTTTGTTGATATTCTAAGCCGTTCCTCTTTTATATTCAGAAAGTATTTTCTCAAATAGTCAAATTTTTTGTGAATTTCTTATACAAGGTATACATGAAATATACTGTTCGAGTAACAAAATGAGTAGATCTTAGAGAGAACTCGTAAGTTCTCTGAAATTCTCCGAACGAACATTATCCGGGATCATCATAGCATTTCCGAAAAATAAAACGTATTTTTCTGTGAAAATGTCGACTCTTGGTACAAGTAACAGAATGAGTAAATCAAAGAGACAACTCGTATTTTCTCTTAACGTACTTTATCAGAAAAAATATACTGCATATTTCTGATATACTGTGACTGCTGGAGGTTGTTCGGAGAAAATTGCAGAGATATTTAACATATATCAGAGAAAGTCAGAGAAAAATCTCGGAAAAATTAGTGAAAATCACGAAACGATCCGTTTAGAGTTTTTCAGACAAATTGTCAGAGAAATATTTTCACCAGGGTATATATATATATATATATATAACCATTATTTCTTCATTAGCAACCGTCCATCTGCCACCCGAAAAGTTTCACAATTTGGATGATTCGCCGACCGTCATGTCACTTGACAAAAAAGAACAGATTATTCTCAACTCCGGTGAAGAATTGTTTGCCGAAATAAGGTATGCATGTACCTTACCAAAAAAAAAAAAAAAAAAAAAAAAAAAAAAAAAAAAAAAAAAAAAAAAAAAAAAAAAAAAAAAAAAAAAGAAAAAAAAATTAAAACCTGAATTATCCGAATCAATTGTGACTGGAGTTTGGATTAACGAAAATTCGGATAACAGAACTGTGAAGCTGTGTTAACCGATATTGCGCGATACATGTAGAAAAAATTACAGTACGAATATATTTCAAATAATTATGATATACATTTGAGGTATAACGTCATACATGTATTTTTTAAATATTCAACGGTAACTTCAAACCGTTTTTCTCACAAAATCCACAATTTTCATCTGGCGCACGAACGTTGTATGATTTTTCGTAATGTCAGAGATATTTGAGTAATCTCCATTATCGAGTTTCAAAAGAATTTCTTATTTTTTTTACACCGTAAGTACATTATGCTTACGCTTAGAGGTGGAATGACTGAGCGTTGAAGCCATAACGCATTAAAGTACGAGACTAGTAGATTAACGAAAATAAATTGTGAATACGTGTGTATCTATTTGTTCGGTCTGAGAAAGTCATAAATACTGCGCATACGACTGATGTGCAAGTTCGAGCGTTCTTGAAATGTCTTGTTGTTTGTAACGCGCAGCAACATAAGGGCACAAGAATTTCACTCAATATTTTTGATAGTTGAAACTTTACCTGAATCGGCGGCGGTTCGGATAACAGAGGGTTCAGATAATGGGTATTCAGAAAATTGAAACTCTACTGTACATCATTTGGACATTCCGTTTTTTCAGAGATAAAAACTTCAATGGCGTGGGACCGGTTCTCAGTCAAAAGGCCAAAGTTATATCGTCACAATTCGACGAGAGACACGGTGACAAGACTGTCCAAGAGATAAAGCAATTTGTGGCAAGATTGCCGCACATGCTCGCCACAAAGCAGTCGTTGGCCAGACGTGAGTACAAAATTAAAAAGAAACAATTAGGTTTTTGTTATTGTCATCGTTGTTGCAGACACTACGATAGCCGAAATGGTAAAAGAGGTGACAGACAGCAACGACTTTTTGGAATCTCTTCAAGTCGAACAAGAATTACTCAACTGCATAGACACGGACAAACCAAACTCGTATATCGAGGATTCGATAGCGCAGCAGAAACCGCTGTTGAAAGTTTTGAGACTGCTGTGCATACAATCGCTAACGAATTCGGGTCTCAAGCCCAAGCTTTTGGACTATTACAAAAAAGAGATCGTACAGACCTATGGCTATCAGCATCTGCCAACTCTGTTGAACCTCGAAAAGGCCGGATTGCTGAGGTCCCAACAGTCGGTGAGGCAATACGCGGTTTTGCGCAAAGCTCTGAGATTGACGGTAGAGGATGAGAGCGAAATAGCTCCGAAAGATATAAGCTACGTGCATTCCGTTTACGCTCCTCTGAGCGTACGACTAGCGGAGCAACTAGTTCAGCCTGGGGGATGGCAAGGTCTGAACGATGTTTTAGGATTGTTACCGGGTCCGGCGGTCAACAGCAATTTGAGAAGCAACAACGCTATTCGAAGTAAAAATTAATTTCCACGTAGCTATGTATTGTTGACGATCGTGTTGACAACGCATTCTCTCAGAATGTATGTTATTCATTTTCGGTTTCTGACTTTCGGAAGCCAATAATTGCGGAAGCTTCCTCTGCGAGAAATATGTCTTTCTTTTTGTTTAATTGGAATGAACTTGCATTTACGAAGCTTCTTTTATTATACAGGAAACTCTATAACGAGCGAGGATTCAACTTCAGAACCACCGAGATTGGTTCTCGTATTTTTCATCGGAGGCTGCACTTACGCGGAAATCTCTGCTCTCCGCTTCTTATCGCAACAAGAAGATCGTAAGTGCAACAACAGCAGCAGCAGCAGCAGCAATAATAATAATAATAATAACAATAATAATAACCGTTTCGTTTTTCCTTGCAGTGAACGTCGAGTTCGTTGTAGGAACGACCAAATTGATCAATGGCAATACATTCCTCACTTCTCTGATGGAGGATTTGGAGAGCGTTAAATAGATAAATACATTTTATACCATTTTGTTCAACGAACAAGATGACAATACAATACAAACATGTAAATGCTTCGTGTAAATATTGATAATACAATGTCGAGTCAACGAATTGGTCGCGAAAATAGGCACAAATCGTTTCCCCGCTGCAATATAATTGTACAAATATTTTCGCAGCGAAGCGCTTATTCTCATATTTTCATTTCGCGTTATCTTGATATCCTCGATTACGCGGCCGATTCTCTGACGTGTACAAATAATACCATGTGTATTTCTACATACGATATGAAATATCGAACGAAACAGTTTCGTATCGACAAAAAAATTTAATATAGATTTCAAGTAGTTGTGAGATTTTGTGGTGGCATGTGACCGGCTTCGCCGAGACATCGGAGAGTAACCCGGCCACTGGGAACGATACTGATCCAGGTGATGCTCGCGTTTTTCAGCGATATCCGCAACCACGCTTCAGGCGGAAACTGTAGAGCACTGAAATATTTTGATTGTGTTAAAACGGTACGATTTTATCTCATAAACAAGAAAGCCGTCAATTTTACCGGCATACGAAGTATCGAATGACATTTGCGTGACAAATGAGAAGTGTGTACGAATCTTTTTCCTGATCGGGATCAGCGCGATGGAAGTATCTTCGGAAAGCTGCCTCTATCCTTGGCCCGTCCTCGTAGAACTGCGATAGACAAAAGTTTATGTAATTTCATTATCTTATGGATTAATGACACATTGTCAAAAAAAAACACAAATTGAGCAAACTAGTAACTAACGTATCTTTCGGATCTCCAATGACCAAGCGGCGGTTCCGGTGGAATTGGCGCACCCTCTATGAGTAATCCATCATCCTCTACGGGAACGCCCGTCAAGAATTTCTCAATAATCTTGGAGGTCTCTTGAGCTCTGCTCATAGTAGATCTTACGACGAGATTATATGGAAGCGCTAATTCGGCCAATCTTGCTCCGGTAGATTCGGCTTGAAGTCTACCTTTAGAAAAGTTGCAGATGATTAAACAATTTATAAATCTATTTATTTGTTGACAGCTCGGCGGAGCAAATGAGAAATTTTGTTGAATCTATTCTAACCGAGCTCTGTCAGGACTCTCTCCGCGTCGGTCTTTCCTAATGTATTGTATTGACCATGACGTATCAGAATCAAGTGCCTTGTAGCTTTGGACTTTTTTGTCTCGTACTCCTCATTCCGTTTGTTCTCATCCGACTCGTTGTTAATCTTTGCGGGTTTCACCAGACTCTTTGGATCTCTTCTGCAACATTGTTGTTTTTGTTTGTTTTGTAATTGAGTTACAGGCAACGGGCAGCCCACCGTTCCTCCATAAACCGATTCTACACATGCTTGAATCCACCAATGGGGAGGTCTAGAACCGAGCTTCCGCCAATCAACAGAGCGTGTGTAGAAACGGTTTATGGAGAAACGGTGGGCTGCCCAGGCAGCGTAAGGCGTATAGGTTATGTTTTCTTGTTCTGGAAAATATAGCAATATAAATACAATGGTGGGTTTATTTTTAATATTATACATATATTTCGATAAAATATCCATATAACCTGTCCCAGTTACTGTCCCACTTAACCGAAGGCGTAAAATTCGTTGTCCACGAATTGCTCACTTGAGGATGTCCACGATCGCCGTAAACATTTGCGTAAAAAAGTCCAGCACCCCCCAATGTTCCGACACCAATTATAACGTATTTTTGTAAACGCGTTATTGACGGCATTGTTCTTAAAACTCTTAATTATTTGTTTTTTTTTTCCGATGTATCACTGACGAAGGTTGAACGTATGATATTTACTCTTTATTATTAATATTATGAATTCTCGAAAATACAAGTCGGTACACGATTGCACGATTCTCTCCGGTGCTCACCAGGGCCGCGTTCAGAAATCATACCCGAGTAGCTAGTTTCTCTCTGTAACATTCGCGCGAGCGCAGCACTCTCTCTCGTTCTATGTATTCAAAGTAAGTTTCTGAACGTGCCCCAGTGCCTCTGCCAGTGCTCACCGGTCACCGGAGTGGAGCTCACCACCAGCACCACGAGATGGAGCCCGGGGCCCATAAATCCTACATGATCCTAAAGGAAAATAGAAATAAAGAGTTGCGCATTGCGCGGATGGGCTGGGACGGGCGTCGACTGGCGCGGACAAACTTGTAAGCTTCCAAGCAATAAAGAAGAAGAAGAGGCCGACGCCCGCTAACGATCTTCCCACACTTTTAATCGCGCACTTGGTGTATTTTTTTGAAAACAACAGTAAACAAAAATTATTAACGACTTGTAAAAATGTCATGCCTGCCATGTGCCGCTATCGCGGTACTGTGTGTGACACTATTCGTTGCTACGTTTGACACAGCAAACGGTAATTATATTAATAAAATGTAAAAGAAAGGGTACGTTCCGTCGTGGTGAATATCGTCCATAGGCGTCATCGTCTGAAAAGGACAGTGATTAATCCAGTGAATCATAGAATGTAATTTATGTCGTCGAAAGAGTTGGTTACATTACAATCGTAATGTTCGTCGACTGAATTAATGGATCCCATGTATTAATATTGGGCGTGGCTTTGTTCCAAATCATTTGACTGAATATTATTTTGCAATTGTCGCGGACAACTCCTGTCGATGTGATAAATAAAAAACGAATATTTTTCACTATTTTATAGGTGAAAATATTAATAACACAGCAACGTGGTGTACAATTTCCAAAGAGGAGCAGGACAAGTGCACCGCGTTCTCTCTGGCAGTGAACAGAGAGATTTCATACTTCGGAGCTTATTATATTTCATTGAAGTGCAAGCAAGCCTTTAACAAGGAGGAATGCATGACTATGCTGGACAACGAACTGGCACAGCTCACCACGTTGGATCCTGGCCAAGTTTTCACAGCCGGAAGGTATCACAGTTTGCTGCCGATAATGCAAGAAGCTCACGGTAACGGAAGCAAACAGCTGTATCAGTATGCAGTGGCTGTTGTGAAAAAAGGTACACTGCCAAGCATTAATACTCTATATGACTTGAGAGGAACTAAAGCGTGCTTCGCCGGAGTGGGAACTCTTGCCGGCTGGATTATTCCTTTGGAAACTGTAAGTTTTCTCAAACAAAATCTTTTGTCTCTTTGAAATTCCAATTGGTTTTTTTTTTTTTTGCAGCTCATGAGACAAGGTGGTTTGGAAGTAATCGATTGTAACAATCACGTTAAATCAACCATAAATTACTTTGGACCAAGTTGCGCTGTAAATTCGCTCATAGATCGTTACAATCCATTGGGTGATAATTCTGATCATCTGTGCAAGCTTTGCATAGGCCAAGTACCCGGTGGAAGATGTACAAATGCGGATCCGTACGCAGGATACGAAGGCGCATTCAGATGCTTGCTCGAAGTTGGCGATATAGCTTTTCTCGTTCATACGACCGTTCTGGAAATGACATCAACAGATTTTGATCTGAGTGGGTATATTTTGTCAACAGATGGTGATAAGGCCTGCGTGATGTACAATTTACATTCTAAATATTTACAGATTCTGTCACAAAGGATCAATTTGAATTACTTTGTCTTAATGGATCGCGAGCCCGCGTCGACGATTATCATACCTGCAACTGGGGCATAGTCCCGTCCCGTGCTATTGTCGCTTCGTCGGCTACAGGACCCGAGATCCGATGGATTTATCAAAAATTTTTGGAGAAGGCAGTTCGGCTCTTTGGCAAAAACAATTTTCCCAACAACACGACCGATCCATACGCCAATCGTGAGTCGAATGTTGAAAATCGGCCAATATTCGACGACAGAAACGACGAGAATCGTTACAACAATCCTTACCACAATTGGAACGAATTCGATAATCGTTACGACAGCAGTGTTCGTCAAACTACGCGAAGCCCCAATTACAATCTCAATGGATATGACTTGATCGACAACAACAAAAATCGTGATGATAATTCAATGAGCGTGTTGCCTTTGGAACTCTTCAATATCTTTGAATCGGCGCCCAGATACGGATCGCAGCACAATTTACTGTTCTCGGTATTAATGTGTTCCGATAAAAAAAAAAAGAAAAGGAAATCAATTAAATTTCTTTTTTTTTTTTGTTTATCATTATGATAAAACTTACACGTTACATTTAATTTTTTATACTTCAGGACACTGCCGGTGATTTCGTTCCCATAAGGGAGACGGATCAAAATTACGTCAAGTATCTCGGACGAGCTTTGAATTCGATTATGAATGTGAGACGTTGCACCGTTAATTCGATGACTCTGTGCGTTACGTCAGATCCGGAAATGGAGAAATGTGTTAAAATGCGAGTGAGTATCTTACCAATTAATCGCTTTCAAGACGGTATATCGGTTTCTATCTATCTATCTATATGGTGTATGATTTATGTGTATAATATATATTTGGAAGGAAATAATTTTTTTTTTTAATTGGATAAAAATAACACGCAAAAAACGTCACGACCGATGTGAAAGGTCCCAAAAAGAGATGTTAAAATTGAAATGCGTTTACTTCCAGATTGCATTGAAAGCTCAATTGTTAAAACCGCAGCTGGTTTGTTATAAAGGACGCAGTCAAATTCATTGTATGCAATCTATACAAAATGGGTGAGTGAAGACAAAGAAATATTGAATAATGTAATGTTCTCCAACTGCCTGTTTCACTATTCATTCTGTTCTTTTTTGTATTTTATATTTGTTGTCTTTTTCAGTCAAGCGGACATAACAGTTTTGGATGCAAGCGACGTTTACACGGCAGGTTTGCTTTACGAGCAGGTACCATTTATATCTGAAGTGTACAATCTCGGAACGCCTGAGTACTATGTCGTCGCTGTGGCGAAAGAGTCCGACGACAGAACAGATTTGACCTATCTGAAGAACAAATACACGTGTCACACGGGTATAAACATGGCAGCCGGTTGGATATATCCATTGGCATATCTCTTATCGAACGGTTGGATTCGCGGATACGGCTGCGATTCAGTTCGTGCCGCTGCCGAATATTTCTCGAAATCCTGCGTACCCGGGGCACTCAGTACGGAATACAATATCGGGGTGCCTTACGACAACATGTGTGATCTTTGTCACGGTGCGAGTTATCGTTACTGTCGTCGCGATGCTTCGGAGGATTACTTCGGTTACACTGGTGCATTCAGGTGTCTCGTCGAGGGTGGCGGTGACGTTGCTTTCGTCAAGCACACGACGGTGGCTGAAAACACGAATGGCAAACGAAAAGAGTTCTGGGCCCGGAACACGTTCACCAAAGATTTCGAACTTTTGTGTCCGGACGGTACCCGACGGCCGAGTAACGATTATCGCCGTTGCAATCTCGGCAAAGTAATGGCGAACGCAATCGTGACTCGAGGTGGTTATTACGGATACAATGAGACACGGATAAACGCTTACATCAATCTTTTCATCTACGCTCAACAGTTTTACGGGAGAAAGGACGAGGACGAATTTAGTTTCAGTATGTTCTCGAGTGCACCGCCATACAGCGATCTCATCTTCCAAGATGCCACGCAACAGCTCGTCGTCGTACCGCCGGAGAAACGCGAATTCAGCGCTTATCTTGGTGCGGATTTCATGAGAGCGAGAAGAATCGTTGATTGTAACGCCGGAGCATCTACCATTGAGTATTCGCTGATCGCGACGATAAGTACAATTATACTCACGTTCATTCTCAGTAGATGAATTTTGTAAAAAATCCGATGTGAGAACAGAGCCAAGCGAAGTAACCGGATTCAATTTTCAAAAAGGTTTATCCTTTATGTCTTGTAAATATATTACAATTGACGTGTCTTAATATATTAGCATTCTATTTACAAAGAAAATCCTGTTTATCCTCAGGAACTCTATCGCGCGAAGATCGCATGTGTTATGAACCCAGATTTTTACAGAAACAGTACAAAATATTCAATGGTCGCGCAACAGTAAAGTAAAAAAAAAAAATCACTGCCAATGTACATGAGTGCCTTAATGATCGTTACGTCATTTTCGAAACTCATATGTAATGTAATGCAATGCGATTTATGTTAAGCATCTCGCTCGGTCGCTCTTTTCTCGGG
Organism: Ichneumoninae sp. A BG-2022a; assembly: GCA_030522665.1. Taxonomy (NCBI): domain Eukaryota; kingdom Metazoa; phylum Arthropoda; class Insecta; order Hymenoptera; family Ichneumonidae; species Ichneumoninae sp. A BG-2022a. The sequence continues at coordinate 932 of JAPYZC010005447.1, read as the reverse complement.
GTCGGAATTTAGATTAAATTTCACCGAGAGGAATAAAGTGTTTTTGCACTAAGAAGGATATTTTTTCCTGCTAGGAGCGAAAGGATTAATTAATCATTCTTCCACTTAAATCCGTCCATATGTTTGAGCCTTAGTTTTATAAAATAATGTATCGTATATTTAGCTAGTATACCTTTATACCTTTCTTTTTTTATTCATGGTAATCTTTTCGTCCATGTACACCTGTATTACCAATAAACTCTTTTTAATTTAACAAGACTTCAAGTTACTCATTTACATGGAAGAAGTCTGAGTCGACGGTTCATGGATATACACACACCTCATTGTCGAATTTACATTGGCAATGAGTAATTAATTATGAAAAGCTATAAATCTTCGTTAACCTTGCTCGAAGAATTAACAGCCTTAGATTCGTTTGATATAGGCTCAGCGAGTTTGGTACATTCGGTCCGGTAATATTGCTAAACATTTGTTCTAATCATCATCGTGGATATTATATCAAATCAGGATACATTACTATATTACGCAATTTCGAAGAAAGAAAAACCCAACGACATATAGGTACTTGGACTCGAACTCGGGACTTTTTGCGTGCTAGCCTGAGGAACCTGTACGCTACGCTACCGTATATTATTTTTTATTTTATTTTAACTCCCGACTGCCCCCCGGGCACAAAACGGGAGTTATGCGTTTCACTGCGATGACCCACTTTGGCGTCTTTTCGAAGGTGCCAGTGTTTGTCGAAACGACAAAATATTACTTAACCAAATTTGGCATATTGATTCTCTATATAATTATCTATGTTTGTGACCAAACAAATGTAAGCTCAGGTATAAACGCACGTAAATAAACCATATTCCGATAAACACATTCATAGTTCGCGGTGTCATATCGATTAGCCAATGAGAAACAAGAATCCTTTTCACTCCCGA
>JAPYZC010005446.1:0-11096 GCA_030522665.1 Ichneumoninae sp. A BG-2022a | reverse complement strand
AAATTCTTCAGCATTCTTGTCCCTACCGTTTGGGAACGGCTGAAGCGATTAAGCTGCAAATCTTAGTGGACCATCTGTGACTAATGTATGATGACTACACGGAATTGGAGCCAAATCCGTAGAGCCATTCACTTTTTACAGTGGATAAACACGTACACACACACACATACACACACCGCTAAAATCTATTGAAATCACTTATAAAATTGTCAAAACGCAAAGTTATACTGGTATTTTGTATATTCCAGGTAGTAACAGATTTTGCGATGACGAATGTGTAAGGCACTTCTTTTCGCTTACGCTCGGTCGTGCCTAAATCTGGAAAAATATTAAAAAATCAAAAATCAAGAATCAATGATACCTCAACAAAAGATGCAATCAGTTCGCGATACTTTGGAAAAAAACGCAAACCCAGACCCGAAAGGGTTGAATACTGTGAGGACCGGACAATCGCCGCCAGAATTCGGCGGAGCCTCTCGCGAGCTCCTCGCGCAAATTTGGCGCCATCGGCTCGATCGTTACCCCGTAAGGTCATTCCTGCAATTCCGACAAAGTCGCACTTACCAACGAGGCATTTCCGCCAGGTCTCTGCCGCGCGCAACCCTTTCGGCGGCGGGGAGGTTCGGGCGTTGGGCGACAGGTTGCGCCACCGGGCTGTCCACTGCGAGGGGTCACTCTCGGCGCTGGTCAGACGAAAGGGGATGCTGGCGTCGTCGTGTGGAGCGATGGCGAGGCGCGGCGGTGCGAGGGCTCTCGAGAGGGTGTATCGCATGGCACGGTGTGTGCCGGGTGTGTTTCGAGAGGTGGTTTATTAGATATCCGCGTCCGGGGGTTGATAAGGAGCGGGAACCCGGTCCGTCGCGGGGGTTGAGAGGTCGGTTCGCTCCGGGGGTCGGAGGTGGTTGTACGGCAGCGGAGGCGCGAGCGGAGGGTGAAAGACACGAGGGTATCCACCGGCTCCGTCACTGGCTCACCCTGCTCTCTCGGTGCGGAGGTTGTTAAGGTGCCCATTGAGGTGTAACTAGGGGGATGTTATTAAATTTCGTTCGGTGCCTACTACCGCCTCAACGGCAGCCTGCCGAGCAGCGAATTTCACGGGTTTCACTCAGACACGCCGGGAAACCCCGAGGGCTTTCCTTGTTCCGCACTCCCTAGCTCCTCGGTGTCCGAAACGTTCGGCTCACTTCGACGCGGACCGCTTCTCTCGCCACCTTCCCAGTTTTCCGCATATTAAATTTTTCTTACCGAGCCTCGAGGCGATTGTTGCCGATCAATTTCTTTGGGTATGCTGAAATGTTGGTAATTTTTGTTCGGGATTTAATCGGATGGCCGAGGCTAATCGTGCGTGTCATATATTTCTCGAGGTCCTTTGAGAAGTCAATTTTACATCTAGATAAATAATTTATTTGACGGTCACCGTTTATTTGGTTTAGGGTAGCGCAATGACTGACGCCGCCTAAGTTTGGGAGGAATAAAAGAGAATTACAAACATTTCTCGATCAGATAAAAATCTGAAGAAAATCAAGCATATGGAAGATGCTGATAAGATTGTTCGTCCATAATAATGAACCCAAAATGTTATTTGTTTCCTTTATGTTAAAGTTTGTTTCAAATCGTAATTTCCAAGTATTAGATAAAATTCTGAAAAAATTCATACGTATCCAGAAAAATTAACAACTCATTTTCGTAATAAAAAAAATTTGGTTGCCGGGCAATTTGTTGCACAATTTTTGTTTTCAGTAATTTGTTATGAACATTCTGAAATTATTATTATGCCCAAACAATCTTTTCAGCACCTTTTATATGCTAGAATTTTTACAGATTTTTTTCTTATTGAGAAGTGTTTGTAATCTTTGTCTTTTTTCTCTCGAATTTAGACGGCGTCAGTCACTGTGCTAGTACTACCTTAAGTAAAATATTTATTTGATTCAAATAAATATTTATTTAAATTAAATAAAAATTTTACTTAAACCAAATAAACAGTGGCCGTCAAATAAATTATTTTTCTGGATGTAAAACGGTGGTAATTTTTATTCAGGATTTAATCGAATGGCCGACAGAAGCGTACAAAGGATATTAAAAAAACAAAAAAAAACAAAAAAAAAAAAGAAAAAAAAAAAAAAAAAAAAAAAAAAAAAACTTAATATGGTTGGAAGTGTTTGGTCCCCGGTTGACTGCGGAAGAAAGAAGCAGAGAGATCGTCACCAGATGAAAACACCCCCTCATCGCGTATTCGGAAGTACCGTTACTCCGATTCTCCGTTAACATCGCCCTCGCTGATGCCGAGAGACTATCCTCATCCCAGATTCTTTTTTTTTTTTTTTCTCAGCGCTCTCCACCTTTCTTCGTTGCGTCGTCTATCTCGTCAGTCTCGTTGCCGGCGTCGACTCTGTCGAGGGGATGAAAAATCGTGAAAGACGAAGAAAAGTTAGTTGCTCTCTCGCAGCCTCGTTGGCCCGAGAGGCCAGCGGCACGATTGAGGATTCGAGTTAACAAGAACACGAGAAGCAGTAGCAGCCACTCCACCCTCGTCGACGACCTCCCCGTGTCAATTAACCGCCTCCGCGTGGCAAGGCGTTCTCCGTACAGCCGAGGGGTTAGGTGCGAAGGATTCGGAGCCCGGAAAAATCGCAACCCCTGTTTCAATAAGGTGGCCTTTACCTCATTTGGGGGAGATTGTTAGGCGGCGCGGAGAGTTTAAAACTGTCCCGGGTTCTTGAATTAAAGAATGGCGAGAGGCTGCGTTTCCATGAGGATCGTTTTGCAGTAAATTCGCGGGCTCTTTTATTTTAAGTCGAAAAAAAAAGAAAAAAAAAAAGAAAAACTTTCGCCGAGGTATTCGCAGAGAGCTTTCGCGGATACCTTATTAAGAATCCTGCCAGTCGTTTCTCCGAATAACCGAAGGATTAGCGACAGAGGAAAACAACGAATCTTAGAGCTTAGTTAAAATGCAGTTTAACATCGCTTCTAACAAGCCTGCTAATGTAACGGGAAAACTATGGAACATTTCTCCAGGGTTGATTACATTGAAAAGTAAATATGTATTATATATTCAAGCTGGGTAATTACGTTAAGTACTTTAAGTACATATTGAAGTATAAACTACTCGAAGTACCCATCGAAATACAAAGTACTCGAAGTACCCATCGAAGTGTGAGGTATTCGAAGTACACATCGAAGTACAAAGTACTCGAAGTACCCATCGAAGTACAAAGTACTCGAAGTACCCATCGAAATACAAAGTACTCGAAGTACCCATCGAAGTACAAAGTACTCGAAGTACCCATCGATGTACAAAGTACTCGAAGTACACATCGAAGTACAAAGTACTCGAACTACCCATCGAAGTACAAAGTAGGGGAGACCGGAGACAAAAGTAAGACGGGTCAATTGTAACAAGCGCAAGGACCTAAAGTACGTATTGAAGCGCAGGGACCTAAAGTACGTATTGAAGCGCAGGGACCTAAAGTACGTCAGCTCGTTTGAGTCTCCAGCTTTAAAAGACTCGCCGCTGCTTCCTTTTGTGTCGTTGACTTTCAACTCTTCCAGACCGTGCCAAAAGTCGTCTAGCGCTGGAGGGAACATTTTTCCCCCCAACGGTTCGCCACCGACGCGGTGTGTCTCGAATTACGAAGGTTTCTTCAAATTCGCGTCACATCCCGCCCTTCGCGTCGGGGACGGGTGTCTCTTGGATGCGCTCCCGTTTCAGCATCCCTTGACCTTTCTTCGCTCGTTCCGTCTTTTAATCAGGTCCGGTGACCGGACTCTCGGGTCTTTTCCTCACGCAGTAAATACCCTTCGCTATCTCGGCTGACCAAAGAGCCGATTTTTCTATCTGACCTACCGACGCACATGCGAATCCTGAAGCAATGTCTTCAGGGGTTTGTGATATTGGTGAGCTTGTGTTTTAAATTTACGATTTTTTTTACGAATCCTGAAGCAATGTCTTCAATGGTTTGCAATGTGAGTGAGATAGTCTTCGAATTTTTCTTTATTTTATCTTTTAGGCCTCAACATTTTTTTTGTCAAGGGAAGACAGTGGCAAATCTTCTCACGTCTTCGTCAGATTTGCTCCACTGATCACGGGGTCCCCCATAATTGAAGCGTTTTATTGAGAATTTTATAATTTTTTTTTTTAATAAACTTTGCTATCTCGGCTGACCAAAGAGCCGTTTTTTTCTCTCTAACCTATCAACGTACATGCGAATCGTGATGCAATATATTGAAGCATTTGTGATATAGGTGAGCTTGATATAATTTTTTTTTTTTATTGTCTCACCATTTTTCAATGCCTCATCATTTTGTTTTTTTATCAAAGAGAAGCAGTGGATGTTCTCACATCTTCGTGAGATTTGCTCCACTGATCACTGAATCCTTGATAATTCGAGCATTTTATTGAGAATTTGATGTTTTATATATATATATATTAGGGTGTTTCACAAAAAGGACATTTTTTATTATTTTGCACCCACTTTTTTAAAGTCTAGAATTCGATCGCAAATTGAACCTCGCGAAAGGTGATCTCTAGCAAAAAATTCTAAGGGGTGCCGCATTCGACGTTTGTACCCAAAAAATGCGGCACCTTTTAAACTTAATGGTCAACGACCGCCTTTCCCGAAATGTTTTTTTAGATCGAAACATATAATTCTACGGAGTGGGAGATTAACTTTTTGTAATTTTTTGTAGTGAACCCAAAATACATATTTTTAATAATTTTTTATATTAGTAGTCTTTTGTGTTTAATACAAAAAATGGCAAAACGTTAAGCTCCCACCAAATAGAACTATATATATTAATTGATTTAAAAAATCCAGCGAAAGACGGTCGCTGACAATTAAGTTTGAGAGGTGCCGCATTTTTTGGGTTAACCGTTTGAAAGCGGCACCTCTTAGGATTTTTTGCTTGGTACCGCCTATTGTGATGTTCAATTTGAGATAGAAATCTGTACTTTAAACAGGTGGGAGGAAAATTTAAAAAACAATACCTTTTTTGAAACACCCTAATATATATATATTTTTTTTATGGAATGTTTTGTGATCTCTGCGGGTCAATTTTTTTTCCCTAAGTTTCTCGGATTTGCGTCAGCGTCGCAAGGCCAGTCGCCTAGCAGTATCGGTTAAAATCGTTGTCCACGCTCGACCCGGACGAGGAACTGCCTCCCTGCTCAGCGTCGTCACCGTCGCTCCGAGCTCGTGTCGTTGTGTGTGTGAGCGCTCCGAAACCCCGGAGACCTTCCCGGCCTGGCATTTCAGGAGGGGGTGGGCTCCCTCTACGTCGCGATAATGAGAACGGGCGTAAAAGGGGTGGGTGTGCAAAGACACCCGACGACGACGACGACGACGACGAGAAGCGGGCTCGAAGCTTCTGGCGAGCGAGAATGAAAGGGCTGGCGGTAAACGAACAAGGGGGACGGAACGAGTGATCCAACAGACGCGAGGCAAGGCGGGCAAAAAGGAATGTTAAATTACGGCAGTCCGATCGTCTTGCACTTATGGCGAGGCGCGAAAAATTGTTTTTCAAAAGAAAAAGGCCTTGGACGCGCCTGAAAAAAATAGCGAATTTAACGTGATCTATTATATTTTTTATTTATTTATTTCTGTTTCAGTATTTGTTCAAAAGTGTTTTTTTTAAACACTAAATTGCATCAGGCTGATTTTCTATTCGTAAAATCCTGGAGCTCGCCTGAAAAAAATAGTGAATTTAACGTGAACTATTCTATTTTTTTCTTTATTTATTTCTGTTTCAGGAGCCGTTTCAATTTTTGTTAGCACTAAATTTTTCTTTCGTAAAATTATAGCCCACGCCAGAAAAAGAACACTGATAAAAAAGTACAGTTGAATAAACTAATATTCGGTCAGGGACGTTGAAATAAATATTTTGCTGGTCGAACAAAATATTTTAATGGCTCAAAAATATTTTTGTGAAATCAACCAAAAAAATTTTTGAACTAACCAATTGTTTAGGTGTACCAACAAAATATTTAGTTGAACGTCCCTGCCCGAATTTTAGTTGATTCAACCATGTTTTTTATCAGTGAATAGCGGTTTTAGCGTCAAGTTTTTTATTCGTTTATTTCTGTTTTAGTATCCGACCAAATTTTTTTTAATGACTCTAAATCGCATCAGGGTGATTTTTATTTCGTAAAATCGTGGATCACGCCAGATAAAAAAAAAATAAAAAGATAGCGAATTTACCGTGAAATATTCCATTTTTTATTTATTTACTTCTGTTATCGCATTAATTGAAATTTTATTTTTTAACACACTGAATGGCTTCTCCTTTTTATATCCTTTTCGAAAAATAGAAAACCGCATAGTTGATATGTCGATTAATATTTTCCTGTCGAATGCGAATACGACAAGGGACAAAAAAAAAATTTTATCGCGTTTATATTTCAGACCGAATGATCGAGACTTATGAAATTAACGCGCTAAGAGCCCCGCTTAGGCGCCCATAAAGTACGGCCTCGTGGTGATTAACATCCTTAAGCAAGTGAAAGCGTGACAGAAAGCGAATGGGCGAAGGGGAGTGAGAGAGGGCAGGTCTGTTAACCGAGGAGGAACGAGGGTGCGAACCCGGCAAGGGGTTAACGCGCGCCCGAGATAAGTAAGAAGTAGTAACAGCCCCGGTGCCCCGTTGAGCACGGTCGAGGAGGCGTTTTAACGCCCGTTTTGCATAGATTTGAATAGATAAAGAAGACAGGAAAATACGCGAATTAATTTATTATGTATCTCACGATTCGAGATCCTTCGTCGAAGTATATACGAGCCGGGCTTAGAGGTCCTTCCGCTTCTTCTGGCGATATTCTCCTTCCCCTACCGCCGCCCCCTTAATGCCTCTTTAAGTTTTCGACTCTCGAGATTTTCCGTTAGCTTGTTTCAACCACTTTTCCCGCGAGGGGTGTTTTTTCTACCATTATCTGAATGGATTTGCTGACACGAGAAACGAAGACTGGAATCCATCGTCTTTACCGCTGGCCATTAAGGTGGTCCTGCGAATAGTGTTCGCTTTGCCTAAGTTTCAGAGAAAGGAGAGGGAATTTTGCAAACTTCTGGGGGGTATAAAAATGTGAAAAAATCGAGCATATTAGAGGTGCTGAAAAGATCAATAGACAGGTAACTAAGGAGTTAAAATACCGTCCAGCATCCCCTTAAGGCCTACGACTACAGCCGTATGTCTGAAGCCGACATCTGACGGAGCACGACGAAGCTCCGGGCTCGAGAATCGAACTGGCGGCAAAACGGATGAGGAAGGACGACCACGAAGTAGACTTTATCCACGGAAATCATTTATTTGACGGGCTCCCCGCACATAAATATTTATCTGGTTTATTAATTTTCAAAGATTAGATCATTAAATTTAAGAGATTGATTCATCAAATTTCAAAGATTGATTTATCAAATTTCAAAGATTGATTCATCAAATTTAGATTAGATCCATTTTCTCCAAATGTCATACCAAACATTGTACACTTTTAGTCCGTCGGCGTGTCAAATTTCAGCTCGATACCTCCATATTTACTCGAATTAAACCGTGTTTAGTAATTTTTCAAAAAATTTGAAATTCCATAAAATCTGATCGCTTGGACAGAATTCGGTCAAATTCGATACCAACAATCTTCGAGCATAGTCTCAGATTCCTATGCAGTTTTAATATGACAGCTGAAAATGTATGCAAGTTAGAGCTACGACACCCGTTTTTCAAAAACGTCAAATTTGCGTAAAATCTCAAACCGTCTCAACCCTCATTAAAATTGCACCAAGAGACGATAGGTGACAGCTCTACTAGTGTACCAAGTTTCAACTTTCAAACTCAAACCATCTCCGACTCGTAGTCGTTTTAAACATATGGCTGTCATACACACACACACACACACACACATAAATTCTAAAAATCCAAAATCTCAAAATCGGATTTCTCGACGTTTCATATTCACTGCAAAAAATCGAGCTCCCTCTAAAAGGAAGCAACACGAGGAAGCAAAACGGCAACAATTCCACCCAAGCATCGCCACCTGCACAGGCCGCTATTGTCGGTTAGTCGAATCCCGTTAAAGTCGGTCGCGACTGCCGCTCCCCCCATCCGGTGAATGGGTTTCAGATGAAACGACTGTCCGAGCTGTTCGTCAGTCCGTTCGGCGAGTTGCCCGCATATGGTTGGACTCTGATAAATTGATTGCTCGTAGTTTCGACGATTAACACAGAGAACTACACAGGGTCGTAGGGTTGTAACATGGGTACTTTGCATGGCGCAGCGGCCTTCGTGCAGTCCTCGTCCCGACCGCCCCTCGGGCCTCTCGTTCTCTTTCTCGGCTCCGCTCGCGGGCCGAACCCACATTCTGAACACGCTGCACGGATAATACATCATCCCTCGTTGCTCGGAGCGCTGCGCGCCGGGGTTTAGGTAAACCCTTATCGAGGGGCGGAGGAGTTTCTTGGGACGAAGGGCAACTAACCCCGCGATGTTAGGTGAATTGGTGTGGGATGAGCCGGACCGGAGACTCCGTAACGTTTAAGCCCGACATTTCTCACTCCCCCGAAGGAGGTTCCATCCTTGCCAGGACTCCTTTAACCCGACCACCCTCCTTCTTACCCCAACGCCGTCAGCGGTCCCTTCCGAAAAGCGCCCGACCTCACCGAACGTACGAGGAGCTCTCACGCAGGTCCGCGGAAGGTTCCCCAGCTCCGCAGCCATCGGCGGGCCCTCCTCTCATTAGTCTTCATTTGTTTTCGGAATTATCGCCCCGGTGAGTAAAGAGTGAGAAAGGGGTGGCCGGGCCGAAAAGGACGAGATGCCAGCAAGCGAGGGACCCGGAATTTCGTTCGCCGTTAGGGTATACACCGGCGGCGAAATCCCACGGGAGCTCCTGGCTTTGGGTGTCTAGCCGAGGGCAATGGCAGGGTGGAAGGTCTGAGCCGAGGGCGCCCTTTATTGAATTCAAAATGCGCACTCCGATGCTCCGCGACCGCGAGAGACACGGATTTCTCGCTCTTCGGTGCGAAGCCCTCAGGCCGCGTTGTGTCGTTCTCTTGGATTGATGGATATGCAAGACTGTTTTGATGGCAGGTAATTTGACCCATAACTGGTCGTGAGTTGGTGTTCCAGATTGTAGCATGAGAACCAGCGCTGGAGCTGGTTTCGTTTTTGAGCCTTTATCGCGATTACCTGGACGAGGCAAGGTTGACGGAAGGAACATGAATCTATTTCTGGGTTGAATCTATTTCTGGGTTGAATCTATTTCTGGGTTGAATCTATTTCTGGGTTGAATCTATTTCTGGGTTGAATCTATTTCTGAGATGCATCTATTTCTGGGTTGAATCTATTTCTGGGTTGAATCTATTTCTGGGTTGAATCTATTCCTGGCTTGAATCTATTCCTGGCTTGAATCTATTCCTGGGTTGAATCTGTTCCTGGCTTGAATCTGTTCATGGCTTGAATCTATTCCTGGGTTGAATCTATTCCTGGGTTGAATTTATTTCTGGCTTGAATCTATTCCTGGGTTGAATCTACTCTTGGGTTGAATCTATTCCGGACTTGAATCTATTCCTGGCTTGAATCTATTCCTGGCTTCAATCTGTTCCTGACTTGAATCAGTTCCTGGCTTGAATTTATTTCTGGCTTGAATCTATTCCTGGGTTGAATCTACTCTTGGGTTGAATCTATTCCGGACTTGAATCTATTGCTGGCTTGAATCTATTCCTGGCTTGAATCTGTTCCTGACTTGAATCTGTTGCTGGCTTGAATCTATTCCTGGGTTGAATCTATTTCTGGCTTAAATCTATTGCTGGCTTAAATCTGTTCCAGACTTCAATCTGTTCGTGGCTTGAATCTATTCCTGGCTTGAATCTGTTCCTGGCTTGAATCTGTTCCTGGCTTGAATCTGTTCCTGGCTTGAATCTATTCCTGGCTTGAATCTATTCCTGGGTTGAATCTACTCTTGGGTTGAATCTATTCCTGGCTTGAATCTATTCCTGGGTTGAATCTACTCTTGGGTTGAATCTATTCCGGACTTGAATCTATTGCTGGCTTAAATCTATTCCTGGCTTGAATCTGTTCCTGACTTGAATCTGTTCCTGGCTTGAATCTATTCCTGGCTTGAATCTATTCCTGGCTTGAATCTGTTCCTGACTTGAATCTGTTCCTGGCTTGAATCTATTCCCGGCTTGAATCTGTTCCTGACTTGAATCTGTTCCTGGCTTGAATCTATTCCTGGCTTGAATCTATTCCTGGCTTGAATCTATTCCTGGGTTGAATATATTCCTGGCTTCTGGTGTTCAGCCGAGAGCAATGACAGGGTGGAAGGTCTGAGCAGAGGGCGCTCTTTATTGAATTCAAAATGCGCACTCCGAACACCAACACCGTATATCGTTCTCTTGAATTGATGGATATGCAAGACTGTTTTGATGTCAGATAATTTGTCCCGAACCGGGTCGCGAGCCGTTGCTCCAGGTTTAGCATGAGAATTGGAAATGGAAGAATTCGATTTGGATCCTTTATCGCGATCACGTGAACGAGGCAATTTTGACCGAAGGGCCATGGAATACGAATGCATCCACAAAGCTTTACCAAAGGTTTCAGCGATTCGCGAAAGGAATTCGCGATCGGAGAACATTTTCCAAAAAAAAATCCAAATCCTCTCTATTGGAAGGAAAAAAAACCCGTCCGTCCCTTGTATCTATTCCTGGCTTTGGGCGTCTAACCGAGGGCAATGGCACGGTGGAAGGTCGGAGCATAGGGCGCCCTTTATTGAATTCAAAACGCGCTCTCCGAGGCTCCGCGACCATGAAAGAAACGAATTTCCCGCTATTCGGTGTTAAACCCTCAAGACTCCTTATGTCCTTCTTCTGGATTGATGGATAAACAAGACTGTTTTCATGTCATGTAACTCGTCCCGTCACGGCTCTCGAGCTGATGCTTCACATTCTACAATGAGAACCAGCGCCACACCCAGAAAAAAAATTTATTTGACTGCCACCGTTTATTAAGGTAGTAAAAGGTAAGGTAGTACTAGCGCAATGACTGACGCCGCCTAAGTTTGAGAGGAATAAAAGAGAATTACAAACACTTCTCGATCGGATAAAAATCTGAAAAAAATC
>JAPYZC010005443.1:0-10096 GCA_030522665.1 Ichneumoninae sp. A BG-2022a | reverse complement strand
CTCGAATTACGATCACAGTATTTATTTGACATGCCGTTTGCACAGTAAGCGATCGCTACTACGGCCTTAGTAATTAACGATCTGGAGGACATTTTTATATATATATTTTTTTCACCGCTAAATCAAAGACTAATAAAAAGAATCAGTAAAGTCTAACTGGTTGGTCGCTGCGACGTGAAGCGCCCGAAATTCAAACCCACCGGAAATTTACCCGGCGAGTTACAAACCTAGCGTTAAATCGTTAATAAATCACCGTGCGAGAAGTTAAATCGAACCTAAAGCTGAATCCAGAGGATGTATTTGACTCGAATTACGATCACAGTATGTATTTGATATGTCGTTTGCACAGTAACCGATCGCTTCTACGGTCTTAGTAACTAACGATCTGGAGAAAATTTGTATATATTTTTTTTCACCGCTAAATAAAAGACTAAAAAAAAAGAGTCGTTAAAGGCTAATCGGCTGGTTGCTACGACGTAAAACGCCCGAAATTCAAACCCACCGGAAATGTTCTCGGCGAGTACAAACCTAGCGTTAAATCGTTAATAAGTTACCGTGCGAGAAGTTAAGTCCAACCTAGTGCTGAAAATCCAAAGGCTGTATTTGACTCGAATTATGATCACAGTATGTATTTGATAGGTCGTTTGTACGATAAGCGATCGCTACGGTTTTAGTAACTATCGATCTGGAGGGCATTTTTATATATTTCTTTTTTCACCGCTAAATCAGAGACTAAAAAAAAGAGTCGGTAAGGTCTAACCGGCTGGCCGCGGCGACGTGAAAGGCGCGAAATTCAAACCCCCCTAAGGAGCCCTGTTAAGTCGTTAATAAATCACAGTGCGACACGTGACGTTTAACCCAATGCGAAACAGAACTGGGCAAACACACGGAGTATTTGAAGTGTCAAGTACTGAGTCAGCGAACGATACTCCGGACTTCGGTGATTCAGTTGTGCCAGTACCCAATACATCAGAACTCAAGAACTACGCAGCGCTTAGTACTTCAAGTAGTTACTGCTTCAATGCGTACTTCAAGTACTTTCTACTTCATTACGGACTTCAAGTAGTTACTGCTTCAATGCGCACTTCAAGTACTTTCTACTTCAGTACGGACTTCAAGGATTTACTACTTCATTACGGACTTCAAGTATTTACTACTTAATTACGGACTTCAAGTATTTGCTACTTCATTATGGACTTCAAGTACTTGCAACTTAAAGTACTTGCTACTTCATTACGGACTTCAAGTACTTGCAACTTAAAGTACTTAGTACTTCATTACGGACTTCAAGTACCTGCAACTTAAAGTACTTAGTATTTCATTACAGACTTCAAGTACTTGCAACTTAAAGTACTTAGTACTTCATTACAGACTTCAAGTAATTGCAACTTAAAGTACTTAGTACTTCATTACAGACTTCAAGTACTTGCAACTTAAAGTACTTGCTACTGCAATAGGTACTTACAGTACTTGCTACTGTAATAGGTACTTAAAGTACTTGCCACTGCAATAGGTACTTAAAGTACTTAGGGTTGTCCAGCTCTGATGCAAAACGCGTCGCTTAACTTGAATTATAATCAGAGGATTCGCGTAGATCCACCTTTTGATATGTCGTTGCATAGTGACCGAACGCAGTAAATATCGATTCGAGTGCAAATTTTTATTTAGTTTTTTTACCTCTAAAAATCAAGGACTAAAATAAATCGTTAAACTCTAACCGGCTCGCCGCGGCGACGTAACGAGACCGAAATTCACCCCCCCCCCTCCCGAGTAATGTACTCGCCGAATACAAACCTGCCATTAAATCGTTAATAAATCAGCGTGCGACACGTTAAGTCCAACCTAATGGAAAATACCTCTCAAAACTGCAGCTCGCGTATCCAAAGCGTGTGTCTGACTCGAAATACGATCACAGAAGACTCGCGCAGGCTCACCTTTCGATATGTCGTTGCACAGTAAACCGAACGCAGCAAACTATCGATGCGTAGGAAATTTTTTTATATTTTTTTTTTATCTCTAAAAAATCAAAGACTAGAAAAAAAAAATTATCTCGCGTGTTCGCCAAGGACGAGGAAGGGTTGTCGGGGCTCGATGGATTTTTTTTTTTTTAAGGAAGTCGACGAGTCTTCAAGGGGAGCGGAATCTCAGGAATCGGATGTGAGGAGAGATCGGTGGAGATTCGGCGGTCGATCCGCCTCGACGACGGTCCGAAGGGGGTTTGTGCGAGATAAGATTCGATGAGACTGGGCGGTTTCACAAAGTTCGAGCGATCGTTCGTTCTTAACGGATATATGCCGGTTCACGCCGAAGAGCACGAACAGACTGGATCATCGGCGGTCCAGGATTGGCGTCTCGCTCAGCGCCCCCGTCGGGAGGAGCGCTCTTGCCGCCACATTTATATTTAACTTTGGCATCACTCGACATTCGACTTAGCGTACGTCTTACCTAGCTGGCCGGAGAGGAGCGCGTCGGTTTTCCACCACCATCGGCCTCGCTCAGCACCAGCCCACTTGGCCCTTTTTTTTGCCCCCTTGAGAAAATCAAAAAACGCACTTTATGCACTCGCACTGGAGAAAAAGATTTAGTAAAAACTACCGATCGTCTTAGAAATATTTTTGGAGCACTAGAGGGCCACCTATGGCTGGAAATCTTAGATTTTATGAGGCAACGATTTGAAAATTGCAATTTTCAACTTTATGAAGAAGCGATATGAAAATTTCAATTTTCGACTTTTTTTCAACAATTTTTACCATAATATCTACGAAAAATTCTTATAAATACCGTAGGGGAGAACGGGGCAAAATGGGACAGTGGAGCAAAACTCGATTTTCCAATAATTTTTGGATGCCCCATTTTTTCCCATTTTGGATTTCCGAGACCTTTTTGCCCCACTTACCATCACCGCCACCATCCAAAAGTTATTGGAAAATTGCGTTTTGCCCCGAAAAGTGGTCCATTTTGCCCCGCTGTCCCATTTTGCCTCGGTCTTCCCTACTTCCTACCATAGGTGGCGCCCTAGTTCCCTACTAGTGTGTGCTATGGTATTATCTCTCAAGTGCTGTAGTCATATTTACTAGATGCTTCGCCCAGTGTGTATTTTTATTTTGGTCGTGGATCGCTGGCAGGGAAAATTCAATGGAAATTCAAGGGGGAATGGGGAGGGAGAGGGGGTTTTCTGGTACCAGTTGGAACTTTGCCCCTAGTATCATCGATGAGGCAAGACTGCGTCGCGACGGCGTCAAGAGCCCGTTTGGCCCCTTTTTGCCCCTTTTTGCCCCCTTAAGAAAAACAAAATTTTTTATTTATCCTTGCGGTTCGATGTCAAGGGAAATTTAAGGGAAATTCAAGGACGGAGGGGAAGGGGCGGGGCTTTTTCATACCAGTTGGAAGTTTGCCCCTAGTATCATCGATGAGGCAAGAACTGCGTCGCGACGGCGTGAAGAGCCCATATGTCCCCTTTTTGCCCCCTTAAGAAAATCAAAACTGGGGTGTGGACGTGTATTTTTATTTATGGGCGTGGATCGCTTTCAAGGGAAATTAAGGGAAATTCGAGGGCGGAGGGTGAAGGGACAGGGCTTTCTGATATCAGTTCAAACTTGACCCCTATTGTCATCGATGAGGCAAGAACTGCGTCGCTGCAACTCCACAACCCGTTTGGCCCTATTTTGACCCCTTAAGAAAATCAAACCGGGCTTTATGCACGTGTGTTTTTATTTGCTGTAAAGAAGAATCTAAGGGAAATCGCTTGGATTCGTTGTAAAGAAAAATCCAAGGAAAATAGCTTGGAAAATAGCTTGGATTCGCTGTAAAGAAAAATCCAAGGAAAATCGCTTGGATTCGCTGTAAAGAAAAATCCAAGGAAAATAGCTTGGAAAATAGCTTGGATTCGCTGTAAAGAAAAATCCAAGGAAAATAGCTTGGATTCGCTGTAAAGAAAAATCCAAGGAAAATCGTTCGGATTAGCTGTAAGGGAAAAATCCAAGGGAAATCGCTTGGATTCGCTGTTTCGAAAAATCCTCGGAAAATCGCTTGGATTCGCTGTTTCGAAAAATCCTCGGAAAATTCAAGCGGGTCGGCCGAGGGGTTTTTCTGCTGCTCGATGAAAATTGACCCCTATTATAATCGACGAGGCAAGAACTGCCTCGCGGCGAAGAGGCGGCTTGGCCCGTTTTTGCCCCTTCATAGGAAAATCAAACCGGGCTTTATGCACTCGTACCTTTATTTATCGCAATGAATCGCTGTCAAGGAAAATTCAAGGGAAATTCGGGAGGGGTGGGGGGGGGGGGGGGGTTCTTGTACCAGTTGGAACTGAGCCCCTATTATCATCGATGAGGCAAGAGCTGCGTCGCGGCAGCGTCAACTGCTCATCGATAATTTCGTTAAGAAACCGAGCGGGGGAAGAACGACCGCACGGACGGGGCGCGATGGATGCGCCACGTCACGGGCGACGCCGTTGTAGCGAGTTTCTGGCTGACACAGTAATTAACCGACCTCCCGAGTGATTGATGACTCAGCGGCAAAGCGCCGCGCTATATCGTGACTGTGTTTTTCTTCCACTGTCCTGTTTACAAGTTAAGTTAATTGTTAACTGTAATCGGCGAGTCTCAGTACCGATTCCATTCCACCGAAGACTATCGTAGTTCTGCAACTGTCCAGGGTGACGACCGCTTTGTCGACACTGAAGGTTCCCATTACCTGCGCCGGAAATTATCGTTGAAATTCACGAGACGAGTTTTTTTTGAGTTTTGACGTTTTTGGCAGCGAACGATGGGGCAAAACGGACCACCGGGGCAAAACGGACCACTTTTCTTCCCAATAGAGGAAGCTATGTTTTGGTAAAAAAAGTCAAAAAAGTTGAGATTTTAATGTCGGAATACTTAAATAGTCTGAAACGTCGAGAAATGCGTAAAAAAAAATATTCTGGAGATTCGTCATCAGTGTGGAAAAACCCATGGAACATAGCCTCAAAACGAAGAATTACCTAAATCTCAATTCTCGATTTTCTACAATAAATTTGGTCGTAAATATTGACTTTCAATTTTATGAGCTATAGAAATTTTTCTTTACATTACGAAAAAAGGTGCAAAGTTGCACCCAGCTTCCTCATTTATTACAATTTTGCGCACAGCTTCCTCCACAAGGAAGCCGAAATCGATCAACAAACTTTCCCATAGAAAAACCTATGCGCAAAATTGTAACAAAAATGAGCAAGCCTTTTTTCACCCAGTTTTCGCGGGACACAGAAGAGTCATCGCAAATGTATGACACTGGTCCATTTTGCCCCAATATTCCATTTTGCTCCAATATTCCATTTTGCCCCTCTGTTCCATTTTTTCCCACTGTTCCATTTTGCCCCACTGGTCCATTTTGTCCCACTATTCCATTTTGTCCCACTGTTCCGTTTTGCACCACTATTCCATTTTGCCCCTCTGTTCCATTTTGTCCCACTGGTGCATTTTGCCCCACTATTCCATTTTGCCCCACTGTTCCATTTTGCCCCTCTTTTCTCCACCCGGACAGTCGCGTACCTTCTTTTCCTTCAGGCTTATCACTTCAACGGCTCCGGTACCGGAACCACCGACGATCACGTGATCGCCGTAAGGATCGCCGTCGAAGTATCGAACGGCGTAGAGAAATTCGCCGTCCAGGGTTGTCGGTCTGTTGATCGGGACTATCGTGTCGATTAACTTGCCGCTCATCATGTCCCATATCTGGAGGCTCCCTCTGACCACCCACGAGCCCGTCAGCACGTGGGTCTCCTGCTCGTTCGTGAAATCGTCCTCGATTACATAACAAATCGGCGAGACTGAGCGATGCAACATTGCTAATGTCGCGAGAATAACGATGACCGCGGGCAATATCTATCAACACCTATTAATAAATTCCGTTCCGCGAAGCCCCCCCTCGAGAGTGTAACCAGGTCCGATGGACTCGCTAACGTGTGCGAGAGCTCGTTTCATGTTTATTTTAACGATAGCCGTTTAGACACCGCTTTTCTCGCGTCGGAGCTGCTCGACTGGGGGAATTCCGAGTGGCGTCCCGATTGACTCCGAAACGAAGTTTCGCGAGAAAAATCGTCACAGCTGTCTTGAGTAACTGTGGCGATTCGAGGGGGGCAATAATGGAGTCAGACGATGTCAATGATGCGTTCAGCGCATCAATAATAGGGTCGGAGGGTCGATAATAGGATCAGAGTGGGTCAATTATAGGGTCAGAGACGATCAATAATAGGGTCGGAGGGTGGATAATAGGATCAGAGTGGGTCAATAAGAGAGTTTGGGGGGCCAATAAGAGGGTTTGGGGGCAATAATAGGGTTTAAGGGGCCAATAATAAGTTTCGGGGGTCCAATAATAGGATTTGGGGGTCCAACAATAGGTTTCGGGGGTCCAATAATAGGCTTTGGGGGTCCAACAATAGGATTTGGGGGTCTAATAATAGGACTTGGAGGTCTAATAATAGGATTTGGGGTCCAACAATAGAATTTGGAGGCCAACAATAGGATTTGGGGGCCAATAATAGGGTTAGGGGGTTCAATAATAGGGTTAGGGGGTCCAATAATAGGCTTTGGGGGTCCAACAATAGGATTTGGGGGTCTAATAATAGGATTTGGGGGTCTAATAATAGGACTTAGGGGTCTAATAATAGAATTTGGGGTCCAACAATAGAATTTGGGGGCCAATAATACGATTTGGGGGGGGGGGGGGCAACAATAGGATTTGGGGACCAATAATAGGGTTAGGGGCGGTCAATGATAGGGTCCGGGGGGTCAACAGTAGGATCAGGGAAGATGACCTTGACACTTATCAACATTACGGACATTTGCTCGTGAAGAAAACAACAAATGCAAATCCCATGACTTACTCTTATATCTATTGCTTCTCCGCAGATGTGAGGACCCTTGATCGCCCTTATGGACCCGCTGCCCTCACGGATATCCCAAATCTGGAAAAACGACCTGATTTGTAACTTGTAGAGAGGCCTCGGCGGAAGACAGATCGAAGTGGTTGATCTTTACTGACTTCGAGCACTGGTCCATTTTGCCCCGCTTTCGGAGCGATACTCACCCTGACGGTGTCGTCCCAGCCTCCGGTGACGATCAGCTCGGGATAAGACGGATGGAACTTCGAGGCGAATATCCTCATTCTATGAAACTTGCTTACTTTTTCTTCGAGCAGGTCGTTCTCGTTCTTCTTCCAAGTTGTGACTAGCTATAAGTAAATAAGTAAATAAGTAAATAAGTAAATAAGTAAATAAGTAAATAAGTAAATAAGTAAATAAGTCAATAAGTCAATAAGTAAATAAGTAAATAAGTAAATAAGTAAATAAGTGAACTAGTAAGCGAGGAATGTTGGACTACCTTGCCAACTTCGACATCGTACAGTCTAACCGCAGCATCTTTGCCACCGGAAACGATGTAATCGCCGCCGATGCTCACGTCTATCGTATTCACCTCGTTCTTCGGTTCTTCGAACAATCGTTATTATTTTGATATTTATTTTTTTATAATAAAAACTCTTAACTCTACGATGAAGCCGTCGGCAATTCTGCGACAAGTACCCTCTATGAATCGCGAGAACTCATTGGTGTTTGTCGTGCAAAGAAAGATATTGCCGCAGGCGCTCGAAGCGTAGAAAGTTTCGGTTCGAATCGGATTGAACCGACAGCACATTACCGGAAATGAAGATTCCAAGCCGCTTCTCAGCGTCGTCCTGAGGTCGCCGGTTTCCCCGTTCCGTACCTGGATCGATCAAGGCAAGGATCGATTAATCCGAATTGAACAAAAAAAAAATTGAATTTTCATCGCGCTTCATCATAAAGTTGACATTTGAAATTTTCATATCGCTTCCTCATAAAAGTTGAAAATTGACATTTTTATATCGCTTCCTCATAAAAGTTGAAAATTTTTATTTTCATATCGCTTCCTCATAAAACTTAAAAATTGAAATTTTCATACCGCTTCTTCATAAAAGTTGAAAATTGAAATGTTCATATCGCTTCGTCATAAATGTTGAAAATTATAATTTTCATATCACTTCCTCATAAAAGTTGAAAATTGAAATTTTCATACAGTTTTCTCGTAAAAGATGAGAACAAAAATGTTCGAATCGCTTTCTCGTAAAACAAAAAAAAACAAACCTGTATTCCTCCATTGCCGAAAGTCGTAGCGATGACTTCGCCGTTCGCCGAGAAGCGCGCGCAGTAAAGTCCATTGAAGTTTTCCGGAAATCGGACCTCGTGAGTGATGCGTGAACGATTCTTCATCGTGGCGACGCTGAGTCTTGTACGCTGCAGCCAGGTGTGTCGCCTCTGCATCTCGGCTTGGGAGATTCTTCTGTCGATCAAAAAATCAGGACCCTTCGACGAGACCGACGGCTTCGGCGAGATCGTTGCCTCACCAGATTTCCGCTTAAGTCCATCCTGCAGATTCCACATTTATAGAAGACACCGGTAAGAGTCATCGAGCCTTGGTCCATATAAGATCAACCACGCTGATAAAAAAACGGGGTTGAACCAACTAAAGTTTCGGGTAGGGAGATTCAAATAAACATTTAGTTATTATATTTTAATGCCTCAAAAATATTTTTGTGAAATCATCAAAAAAAAATGTTGAACTATTAAGGTAGTACTGGCACAATGACTGACGCCGCCCAAGTTCTAGAGAAAAAAGACAAAGATTACAAACACTTCTCGATGAGAAAAAAATCTGAAAAAATTCTAACATATAAAAGGTGCTGAAAAGATTCTTTGTGCATAGTAATAATTTCAGAATGTTCATAACAAATTACCGAAAAAAAAATTTGTGCTACAAATTATCCGGCAACCAAATTTTTTTTCTTACGAAAATGATTTGTTAATTTTTCTGAATATGTATGAACTTTGGGATCATTATTACGGACGAACAATCTTATCAGCATCTTCCATATGCTTGATTTTTTTCAGATTTTTATCCGATCGAGAAGTGTTTGTAATTCTCATTTATTAAGTCATCGCGCTAGTACGACCTTAACAATCTTTTAGCTCTACCAACTGAATAGCGATTTGAACGGTGCTTGCCCGAATCTTTAGTTGATGCGACCGCGCTTTTTTGAAACTGACGTACATCGTTGACTTTAATTTTCTTCGGACCGGAAGTGTGCGGAAGTCTCGTCGCCTCGGTCTTCGGAGCTTTCGACCCTAATTTCCATTAACACGGCAGCGTGAAACCCTTTGACAACGCGATACCGTACGGCAAACCCATGCGTCGAAGGGTTAAGTGGTGTGTTTGAGCTTATCGTGTTACGATACGATACCGATTTCGCCGCCCATCGTTTGATCGTGGTCCTTACGGTGGTGGTGATGATGTTGATGCTTCTGCTGCGAAAGCTTCCGCTCGTTTCCAGCCATTCCATTGACTTGTATCGACGAATGTCTCTTAAATATACAGGTTATACAAGTTACGAATTAGGCCCGTGACAAGATTTTCTTTAATCGCACGCCCTTTTGGACCGCAATTGTTTTTTTTTTCTTGTCAATTACCCGTGTATTCCTTAGGGTAGTCCTTGCGAATAGTGTTCACTTCGCATGAATTGCAAATGCTTCTTTGGATGGTATAAAAATTTCAAAAAAATTATTTTCTTTTTTAAAAAAAGTTAGGTTTTTGCGGGAGATTTGTTGGACAGTTTTATTTTTCATCAATCTGTTAATAACGTTTTGGAATTGTTATTATGCAAAATTAATCTTTTCAGCACCTTTAGTATGCCTGATTTTTTTCAGATTTTTATACAGAAGTGTTTGCAATTCCCTCTCATTTCTCTGAAATGTATGTGAAGTGAACACCATTCGCAAGGGCTACATTAATCGCAAGGGCATAAACGCAAGGGCATCTGAATGTATTTTCAGGTTCAATTCAACAAAAGATGTACTTCAATCAAATAAACGGACTAAACTGTCGTTTGGATTTAATCAAAATAAGCATTTACTCGAATTAACCGATCGTTGTTCAAGTTAACCAAATTCGTACACTGTAAAAAATGTTATGAAGTTTACAACACGTTTAATATACAAAGTTATATGAAATATACAACCTCGGTATATGAAATTAGAATTCGTATACAT
>JAPYZC010005441.1:0-15280 GCA_030522665.1 Ichneumoninae sp. A BG-2022a | reverse complement strand
GCTTTAGAAACAAAACCCTACATGACCCATCATTTTGCAGGTCTGTGTTCATCGTGGCGTAAGTTTGCCGAAACTTGATATTTTTCTCTTTCTTTGTAGAGAAATCGATACAACAGGATGCACTTGACATGTCTATTGAGCTGTCATGCTGTTGTAACAGCTATTTTTAAATTACAAGCGTAAGGAACAAAACCCTATATGACCCATGATTTCGCAGCTCTGTTGTGTTCATCGTGGCGCAACTTTGTCAAAACTTGATATTTTTGGGCTTGTTTGTAGTGAAATCGATACGTCAGGATCTCAGTAACCCGCCTCTAAAGCTGCATTACCGATATAGCGAACGGTATAAGAATTATATGGTCCGGAAGTTAAATGCTCAGGGTTCATCAGATAAGCAAAGTAAGTTTGCTACCGAACAGCTGATAAAGATACTGCGGTAACAAATTGACGAAGGTTTGTTGCACACAGTGCAGCCGGCAATGCTCCTGCAATTCCGTAAGCGTGCCGACAAAAGACTCCGGCTCTCCTTGACCGAGTTCCTTCCTTAAAGCATAGCAAGTAAAACACACACAGACACACACACGTTTGTGATTCTCGAAGGGCAGACCTAATATATCGTCGAATTGTACTATCTCCGGATAGTCTCTCGACCACCGAAGAAAACGAGCTAACGCGATTGCATTACGATTGGCAATCTAGCTCGGACGGTAAATTGGATAAAGTTTTATTCCGCTATCAAAGTGATCGGGGTTTATTTTTTTTTTATTTGAAGGTGGACTTTATAGCGTACGACTTGTTTTTTTTTAACGTGGCTTTCGACCATTGAAAAATCCAAAAAAATTCTGGAGTACTTATTAACATGTGCCCTAAAATGTACAATATTTGTTTTAAGGAAAAACACTACGGAAACATATTTTTGGTATTTTCGAACTGAACGGAATTAATTTTTTTTCAAAGTTAAGATCTTTCGCTTTCTTTTATTTATTAATCTTGTCGAGCGTTGAAAAATTTGAAAAAAATTTGGAGTACTCATTAACATGTGCCCTAAAATGTACAATATTTGTTTTAACAAAAAATACTACGGAAATATAGTTTTGTTATCTTCCAAGTGAACAGAATTAATTTTCTCAAAGTTAAGTTTTTTCGCTTACGACGAAACGTTTTCTTTTTTTTATTAATCTTGCCGAGTGTTGAAAATTTTGAAAAAATTCTGGAATACTCATTAACATGTGCCCTGAAATGTACAATGATTGTTTTAACGAAAAACACTACGGAAATATATTTTTGTTATTTTCAAACGGTACGGAATTAATTTTTTTCAAAGATAAGTTCTTTGGCTTACGACGAAACGTTTTCATTTTTTTAAATTAATCTTACCGAGCGTTGAAAAATTTGACAAAATTATGAAATACTCATTAACATGTGCCCTAAAATATCCACCAGTTTTTATATTAAAAAATAACACGAAAATGTTAATATTTTTAATTGTAAAAATTGTCTCTTATTTAAGGTCTAACTTATGAGAGATTCTACTGTAGCACGCTAATCTTCAAATCGCTCACAACTATACTCGACCGAAAAATAGAAAATAAATCAATGCACACGCGGTGACGTCGTACGTTTCAAGGCTCTCAAGGTTTATCGATTAAACAGTTTTCACTCGGTGTGTCGGCGGGATAGCGTGGGCTTTCTCCTTCCCGACCTTTATCGCATCTCCACAGCCAACGGTGCTGCAGTCACTGCAGTCACACCGCCGCTTTACGCCTCTTCGGGTCAAAACTGCATCGACGCAAATCAATTCCAAAAAAAAAAACCGATTAAAAAAAAATAAAAAACAATTTCTAAGTCCACACACTTATCCCCATTTTAAGCCCGACCTTAAAAAATAAACCTCCTACTCGATGGCATCAGCGCTAAAAAAAAACCATATGATAAAGATCTCGGAAAATATAATTATCGTCAAGTATTATTATTATTTTATTTTATTTTATTTTCAAATAATTCATCACTTTCGGTATCTCAGGACTCAGAACACGAAATAAACGAATCTATTTATGTATCTATTTATCTCGATTTAATCGTATTATCCTGCGCGTGTATCCTTGACCTGCCGTTGAGAAATAAGAGGTCGAGCAATTATTGCCTGTCCTCAAGTCACGCCTGCTGCGTGTGTTGCATACATAGAATCATCGCGATCTTTCATTTTTTTATTCTTGCGCGATGGATTTGCATTATAAATATATATCTCTTCAATAAATAAAAAGATTTCGCCGCCGCGTCAGGAATCGGGAGGGCTCAATAATAGGGTCAGAGGGATGAATAGCAGGGTCATCTGGGGTCAATAATAGGGCCAAGGTGGTCAATATTAGGGTCAGAGGGGTAAACAATAGGGTCAAAGGGGTCATTAATAGGGTCAAAGGGGTCATTAATAGGGTTAGAGGGGTCATTAATAGGGTCAGAGAGATTAATAACAGGATCATCTGGGGTCAATAATAGGGCCAAAGGGGTCATTAATAGGATCAGAGAGATTAATAACAGGATCATCTGGGGTCAATAATAGGGCCAAAGGGGTCATTAATAGGGTCAGAGAGATTAAGAACAGGGTCATCTGGGGTCAATGATACGGCCAAAGTGGTCAATATCAAGGTCAGAGGGGTAAACAACAGGGTCGAAGGGGTCATTAATGGGGTTAGAGGGATCATTAATAGGGTCAGAGAGATTAATAACAGGGTCATTTGGGGTCAATGATAGGGCCAAAGTGGTCAATATCAGGGATAGAGGGGTAATTAATAGGGTCAGAGGGGTCATTAATAGGGTCAGAGAGATTAATAATAGGGTCAGATGGGGTCAACAGTAGGGCCGGAGTGGTCAATTTTAGGGTCAGAGGGGTCATTAATAGGGTCAGAGAGATTAATAATAGGGTCAGATGGGGTCAACAGTAGGGCCGGAGTGGTCAATTTTAGGGTCTGAGTGATCAATAATATGGTCAGAAGGATCATTAATATATGGTCTATAATAGGGTTAGAGTAATGTAGCGACAATGTAACATCAATGTCATTGAAAGTAACAGGTAAAGTTACCAAAGTGTTACATGTAAATTACACGCAAGTTGCCATTGCCTTAGCATTGATTCAGAAATATGACACTGGTGTATTAAACAGTAAAAAAAGTTTGTACTTTTTACAACTTAGTGTCCACAAACGTCTTTTCTACTTAATTTATACATATAATAATTATACATGCATATCAAGTTTCTTCCCAATATTTTCCGGATCAATTTTTCATATACGAAACGATTCCGCGAGATCATCGCCCTCTTCCGATGAGTCGCAATATTACTATATATAAACACACACACATATGAAGGATTTTCCTCAATATTTTCCAGATAAATGTTTCATATTCGGACCGACTGCGCGCGACATTGCGGTTTTTCGGAGAGTCGCAATATATAGTATGTTATATATATAGTGTCTTTTCCGCATAGAAGTTACGGCGTCCAAGTTTCCGTCATCGCACTATACACACGCTTATACGTGATCGATAGATAAACCAGCGGGGAAAGTTTAATATCCCACGCGGAGAATGCGCTCTCGAGGATCGCAGCGACGCCGCGATTTCCTGTGAGCTTCCGGTTCCCGCGTCAATAAATTGACATCGGAACTTGGAAATATTTTCCCACGAAGTTTCAATCCGTCAGGCCTTCGACAATTTTATTTATTTTTATCTCTACACTTCGATTTATCGTCATCAAATTTTATCTAAAAACAAAACTGCCAAAAAATATTAACTATACAAAAAAAAAAACAATTTTCAACTTTTATGAGGAAGCCATATGAAAATTTCAATTTTCAACTTGTTTTAACGTCAATGTCGTGTTTGCCTTTTATGCAAAAAGACTGGCCGATTCAGGTTCGGCGCGAAAAAATACACCAATGTCTTCGCTTTGTTAGATCCGTGCACCTACTTCAATTAACGAGAATACAGGGTTTTGTAAAAATATACACTGTTAAAATAAATTGTAAATTTAATGTACTGGAACTTGAAATTTGGTAACATTATTCATATCAATTAAACATTAATGTACCTTGCTTGTAACATAAATATACCATTTGTTAAAATTACAAATCTTTTGCTTGAAATTTACAAAAAATTGCATGAAAAATACAAATTTTACTGTAAAATTCCAACGCTGATGTGTTCGAAATTTCAGAAACAGTTTATGTAAAAAAGCTTCCAATACCGTTCATTAATTTTCAAACTAAATTTTTTTACACTGTCTACTTTTTTAATTATTAAGTCAATTATCCATTATTCACCGTTTTGTGGCCACGTCTAATGTATTTTTCCCTCACCGATGACTAGTCTCCGAATTATTTTACTCCTAAGGCGACACTTGATACGTAAACTCGTGTCGGACGAAAAATACAACTTTACCAAAAAATTTCATAATCTCATAAAACTTAAAAGATTAGATTAATTTTCGCCAAGGCATGCAAGTCAGCAACGTTGCTACAACGAAATTATTGTAGTATTGTAGCAACGAAAATATACATGTTTCACAGAAAGTTGCTTTCCTTGCGGGCCGATAATATTATGTAATGTCATATATTTATATAACAATATAGATACATTTATAATAATTATAATTATATATATATATAATAATAATATAAAACAGTAGAATAATTTTTAAAAAATTGTTTCGACGGAAAATAAACTATTTGAGAAAAGTGATATCTGTCAATGACGTCATTGGATCAACGTTGCTAACTTCTATGCCTTAAAAAACTTGATAATCTCTAGGCGTATGAAAGTGCTTCGTTTTATCGTCATTAAATTTTATCTAAAAACAAAAATGCAAAAAAATGTAAAAAAAAAAAATGAATAAAAGAACTGGGAGTTTATCCAAGCATGTCGCCGTTCGTAAACATAGTATTAACCGTCGACGACAGCGATCACTTGCGATTACCTTTGAATGTTTTGCCTCGACGGGCTCACGCGACGTCGAGTCGCCAAGCGGCATTAAAAAAAAAAAAAAAAAACTAATTACTAGGAACTAGAAACCTAGAATAATAAACTTGGTCATAATAAAAATAAAAAATAAAAAACCTAGTGCAATTTCAGTGCGTTATTAATGCTTTCGATGTAAGGTGAAATCTAATCGATTTCGAGCAAACAGTATTATAGTAATAAAATATATGAAAATCAATCAATTTATATAAATAAAATATAAATTTCATTTATATTGTTCATTGGTCAAAAAAATAATATACAAATAAAAAATCATGTGTAAACTCGTCGCGGCGAAACTTTCTAAAAACTTGAAAAAAAAACCCTGTAATTACTCGAACCTAGAAACCTAGAATAATAACCTTTATTATGATAATTTTTTTTAATCTGGTGTAATTTCATTGCGTTATTAAATCTTTCGATACAAGGTGAAATTTCATCGATTTATTCGATGCTTCCAGAAACGTCTCTCACTTTGGTTTACTTGTTAAATCGTGCGCGATACGCCTTTCTGGTTCTCAGCACATCGATAAGTTCTTAAAAAAAAATTCTGCTCAGTTTACGCAAAAAAAAAATGTACCAATTTTATCCCAGCTTTATTATAATAATAAAATATTTGAAAATCAAATACTCAAAATCAAAATCAAAATCAAAATCAATAAACTTATGTACATAAAATATAAATTTCATTTATATTCTTTATTAATGAAAAACAAATACATAAATAAAAAAATCATGTATGAATTAATTTCGCCAAAACTTTCGATCAAAGTGAAATCTCGTCGATTTCTTTAACGCTGCCAGAGATGCATGTTGGTTAGTCCCAGCATGCGTCGTTATACGCCACATAATTATTCGAAAGAAAACGAGAGTTTATTTATGCAGCTCTCGAGGATTAATATCGGAATGCGGCAAAGCAGCTGCTTCCGATTTTCTTTATTCAAATCATCTCGGCGTTGGGTGTTTCGGTATTGATTTCTGGGAAACGAAAGGGCGCAACTCCCACGGTTTTACACGTTAAGTGGTGCGAGTTAGGCCCTTCTGTTTCCGAGCCGTCGATGCATGTATAATAATCGCGAACGGTATGTAATTAACTCGTTAGAGCCTCAGTACGAGTAACGTTCTATATAACGGTCCCTCTCGACGTTCTTATATTACCGGTATGGAAATATTCGTCACCGATAAATCCCACATTGTTTCGCACTTTCCGATACCGGGCATATTATATGTTTTTAAATACTTCGACAAAAAAAAATTATTCAAATTGGTGAAAAAAGTTCAAGATTCTTATTCATTTTTAATTTAGTTCTTACACGGTGTGGTGGATAATTAGCAATAACTAATATCCACTATTAAGGTAGGAATAGCGCAATGACTGACGCCGCCTAAGTTTGAGACGAATAAAAGAGAATTACAAACACTTCTCGATCGAACAAAAATCTGAAAAAAATCAAGCATATGGAAGATGCTTATAAGATTGTTCGACCATAATAATGATCCCAAAATGTTATTCGTTTCCTTTATGTTAAAATTTGTTTAGAATCGTAATTTTCAAGTATCAGATAAAATTCTGAAAAAATTCATACGTATTCAGAAAAATTAACGAATCATTTTCGTAATAAAAAAAAAAATTCGTTGCCGGGTAATTTGTTGCACAAATTTTTATTTCAGTAATTTGTTATGAACATTCCGAAATTATTATTATGCACAAACAATCTTTTCAGCACCTTTTATATGCTAGAATTTTTTCAGATTCTCTTCTCATCGAGAAGTGTTTGTAATCTTTGTCTTTTTTCTCTCGAACTTAGGCGGCGTCAGTCATTGTGCTACACTGAAAGAAAAATTTGCTTGCGGGCTGCCGAAGAAAAAAATGTTTGTTTCAATTCTACTTTCAATTCTTACAATTCCATATGATATTGAAACATAGTATTAACCATAGTAATTATTAACTATTATAGTAATATATACTATTAACATAGTATTAGCAAGATTGTCAAGGTAACGTGTTATCGTTTCAATCCGGTACGAAATTGTACGAATTCAGGGTAGAATTGAAACAACGTTTTTACTTCATTGGCAGCCCGCAAGCAAATTTTACTTGATTCAATGATATTTTTTTTCTGTGCAGTACTACCTTAAAGAAATTGTCAATTGTGGTGAATATGAGTAATCACTAATATCCAATATCAAAGAAATTGTAATTTTTGCATCCTCACAAGGTAAGCGATGGTAGAGGGGCTGCTGGACCTTCCTGTTTTACCGACCAACATATGCGATTTCTTAGTTTTCATTATTCGTCGCAGAGCTGGGCATAATGCACTAAGTACTTGTATACGTATTGAAGCATCAAGTACTTAGTCAGTGCCCACGATCCAAAACTTTAAGAATTTAGTTCTGCCAGTACTCAATACGTCAGTACTCAACAACTACTTAGCGTCCAGTACTTCGAGTACTTGATACTTTAATACGCACTTCAAGTAAGTTTTCAATAAAAATTCGACTGCACACCGAAGCGTTCATGGCAATATTGTAATCCTGTATGATTTGACGCATATGTGTAGCATGTTAACAACGCTAAGTCGGAACTGAAAAATTGTCTAGGTCCGTCGGTAAAACAGGTAAAGCAAGTTAAAAAATAAAAAACAGCTCCAACATCCCCTTAAGGTGATATGAATATGCTATCTTTCAGTTTCCACTTAGCATTGTTAGCATGATCTTTTTTCTTTTTTTAACCTGCTTTACCTGCTTTACCGACGGAGCTAGACAATGCCTCAGTTCCGAGAAATCTCCTATTTTAGTCGGTAAAACAGGAAGGTTCAGCAGCCCCTTAAGATATCGGTGTAGTTGTAAAATTGTGAATTTTTCTTTTTACATTACAATTTTTCCCGATGGATCTCGACTTTCCTACGGAAACAAGTATGGAAATGTTTGTCCGTTCATCACCAATACGTCCCACATTGTTAACAGTTCTCCGATACCGCCTATGGACTATCCGAGCGACATTCACTGTTGAAATATTCCATCCAATCGACGAAACAACGCATGGAGTAATTTTTTTATTACATTTTTTTTAATCCACATACGTGGCTTTTCAATATTTTCCAATAGTATCGATTTCCAATTTGGAGCGAACCGGTAAGGCGTACGAGAAAATAATTGAAATTTCGATAAGCTTAATTGAGAATTTACCCGAGACTTTTAATTTTGTTGGCGCGGAATTTAATCACCGATAATTTATGTGGCACAGTTTAAAAAGCCATTATGCTCGACACGAGAAGTTTGCGTGCGAGACGGCACAATTTTAATTAGTCACGCTAGGTTGCCGGGAGAGATGTGGCGAGAGACGCCAGCGTAACAGCTTTCGGAGGACACCCGACGAGCCTGTCGGAGATTGCCAGATAGTTTTGTTGATAAGGGATGCGAGAGAGTCGGTCAAATAATTTTTTTTATTCAAGTTTAGACAAGATGCAGATGATCGGTAATTGATAAATTAATTAAAAATTATGAAAAATATTTCGACGGCGATTTTTTTTTTATCGAAAGAGCGAAACACGTTTCACTCGTGCTTGGGCAAAGTGAAGTGAGATTGCCAGTGGGTAATCTTCGAGTGTTCCGAATAATAAGAAAATGCGGCAGGGAAAATCTAAAAAATTCATCGGGATGCCTCTAAGTGTTGTTTCTTCGATGGCGGAGAAAAGAAATCCTTTACGAACATCTATATAGTTGTAGATAAATAAAAATATCAACTTGGTTTGCTCTCGTTAGACGAGGAACTAGATTAACCACTTGTTATCTTTAAACGATTCAAATAACAACAAAATGTGGCCTAATAAATCTGAAAAAATTCATCGAGGTGCCTCTAAGTGTTGTTTCTTCGATGACGGAAAAACGAAATTGTTTACGAACATCAAAAACGAAATTGTTTACGAACATCCGTACAGTTGTAGATAAATTAAAATATCAACTTGGTGTGCTCCCGTTAGACGAGGAACTAGATTAACCACTTGTGATCTTTAAACGGTTCAAATAACAACAAAATGTGGCCAAAAAAATCTGAAAAATTCATCGGGGTGCCTCGAAGTGTTGTTTCTTCGACGACGGAGAAAAGAAATCGTTTACGAACATCCGTACAGTTGTAGATAAATTAAAATATGAACTTGGTTTGCTCCCGTTAGACGAGGAACTAGATTAACCAATTGTGATCTTTAAACGGTTCAAATAACAACAAAATGTGGCCTAATAAATCTGAAAAAATTCATCGGGGTACCTCGAAGTGTTGTTTCTTTGATGGTGGAGAAAATAAATTGTTTACGTACATCCATATCGTTGCAGATAAACAAAAATTTCAACTTGGTTTGCTCCCGATAGACGAGGAACTAAATTAACCACTTGTGATCTTTAAACGGTTCAAATAACAACAAAATGTGGCCAACAAAATCTGAAAAAATTCATAGGGGTGCCTCGAAGTGTTGTTTCTTCGATTGCGGAGAAAATAAATCGTTTACAAACATCCACATAGTTGTAGATGGATTTAAAAAATCAACGCCTTTTGCTCCCGTCCCACGAGAAACTGGACTATCCATCCGCAATTGTTAAACGGTCCAAATACCAACAAAAAGTGGCAAAAAAAATATAAACAAATTCATAGATGTGCCTCGATGTGTCATTTCTTCGTCAAACAGAAAAAAAAATAGTTACGACTATCTATACCTGCTGTAAAATTTTTTAAAATCAACTCGCTTCGCACCCGTCTAACGAGAAACTAAATTGCCCACTTACAATCGTCAAGCGCTTCAAATTATCACAAAATGCATCCAAAATATTATATGCAAATTTGAGATGCAAAACGATAACGAAAAAAAGGAAATGCAACACATTTAGGATATGGTCAACGACCGCGATACCGGCTTTGTTAATATGTAGTAAAACAGCAGCGCATGCATGTTTGTTGTCGGGGCTAAAATTTATATTCGATTCCAATCACGCGACAATTTCATTCATCGACTTAGCATTCTGGGCGTACGGCCTTGGTCGACGGTTGCTGCTGCTGCTGGCGTTGGCACTTAATTCGAACGGTGTTCGAGACGAGGTATACACAAGGTACATAAGAGCTATCGAGAGTTGGTATTATCGAACTCTCGGGTGAGGCTCTTAGCGTTGTTCAGTCGCGACGCGCAGGAATGGAAAGCGAGCGCGACGTGGGAAAGCCGATTTAATTACGATATTAATGAACCGTGACAAAGCTAACGAACCGTCCGCATAAACTCGCTGGAAGCTACCGACATCTCGTTCAGACACCACAGATAAGAGAATAAAAATTCTATACGAATTGAATATTCCATGCACGAAATATGTTTTTTTCCCTT
This sequence comes from Ichneumoninae sp. A BG-2022a, assembly GCA_030522665.1. Classification (NCBI taxonomy): domain Eukaryota; kingdom Metazoa; phylum Arthropoda; class Insecta; order Hymenoptera; family Ichneumonidae; species Ichneumoninae sp. A BG-2022a. The sequence continues at coordinate 4,901 of JAPYZC010005441.1, read as the reverse complement.
CTGAAGGTAAAATATTGTAGCTCGTGACAAGAGGCTCGAAAAAATTTGAAAAAAATGTCGAAGACAGGAATCGGGTGTCCGATGATGCCATAAAAATTTCGGAATTTTTTCGTCCGTCGTTTCGGAGAAAATTAATATTCTGTATGAATATGTTCGATGCCTGAAGCATGCATTTTTCACTTCCCGAAGGAAAATTTTTATATCGCGTGAAAAGAGACTCCATTTTTAGTTTTTTATTTTTGAAGACACGTATCGAGTGTCCGATAATGCCATACAAATTTAGTAATTTTTTTCTTCAGTCGTTTCAAAGTGAATTAAAATTTGATACGCATATATTCGATGCATGAAACATTTTTGTAACTTCTTAATGAAAAATATTATATCTTGTGAAAGGAGGCTCGAAAATTTTTGAAAAAATTCTCGATCACTGGTGTTCGGTGTCCGATAATGCCATACAAATTTTGTAATTTTTTTTCAAGTCGTTTCAGAAATCCACTTCTTAAACTTTCGCCCAAAAAATTAACTAATTTTTACCTCATTGCCAGAGAAAATACACATTGAAATTCGTATGTAAATTTTTCGCCACGTTTTGATACTATTTAAACCATCCAAAGATCGCTGACGCGCAACCTCGTAGAGGCGAATCAAATTTCGCCCATAAAAGACGCCCGTTTTTAATTCACCATAAAAAAAAATCACCCCGAGTTCGGTCACTGCGTCGCTATTTCCGAGTCTGAACTCCCGCGTCGAAAAAAAAAACAGAGTAATTTAAAAATAACTAGAAAAAAGGCTCGTAACGTTGGACGAAAATAGTAGAAAAATTTCCGCCACCCCGAAGAAAAGACCCCCGGCCGGGATTCCGGCGGGGCGGCGAGGTCCGAATTTCCAGTATCCAGAGCAGCGCCGCAGCCTCCCCACGTCCCAGGCAAACGCTTCGACTCCCAGAGGTTACTACGCAACGGGACGTCGACCAGCCGGCTTGTTTTTCGGTGCTGAGCTAAATTTGGCCAAGGCTTCCAGAACCCCGATAGAGAGTGCCTTCCCTCACGCACCCCCGGATAACTGTTTATATGTGTATATATGTACATATATATTATATGTGTATATATGTACATATATATATATAGATGGCTGCCAAGGATCTCCGCACAGGCTCTTTCTCTCTCCAAACAGAAAGTGGCGAGTTTGTATGCAGTGATCGATCAACTTATTGTTCCGTGCCAGAACCCATTGCCCATGCAAACTTTACGGACCGATCCGAAATTAGATATCGCCATGTGGCGACCGTTCGTTTTAATCGAAACACTACGAAAACCCATCGTTTCAACCTTTCACCGAAGCAGTTTTTTTTTTATTTATGTTTACTTGTTATTTTTTTATTGTTTTATTATAATTTCCGTATCCAAAAAATCTCGAGGTATATTTTGACCGTTTTAAAAAAATTATTTTTTAAAATTATTTTTGTAGGCATTTTATTTTCATATCAATTAATATCCGTATCCGAAAAATCTTGAGGTATATTGTGACAGCTTTTTTATTTGGAATATTAAGAAATTGTCACATTTTCTCGATTATTTTTGACGTTTTTATTCAGACATTATATTAGTGAATTAGTTGGAAAATAGGAATTCCGTTTGGTCAACAACTCGATAGATAAAATAACAAATTCCCCTGGCAATGGTCAACGACGGCGTTGCCATGACAATGGTATTAATTAATATTAATTGATAATTCATTATTAATATCATTAATGATAATTATTAATAAATTATTTGCCTTTGTACATGAAACTGAAACTCAATCTATTGTCAACATTTGTTGCGTGAAATATACAGAAAAGGGTTAAAATTAAAAAATGTTATTTCAATATGAGCACATTGTCCCACATATCGTATTCGTTGCTGCTGTATTTTATCACGTATCGATATATAACCCGGTTAATAACTTTTGGTAAACACGCCCGATATGGCACACCCCATAACGGATCGTTCGATTTCAATGCGAACTTCTTATTTACGATTTATTTTTTGTTACGTGCAGCGCGCGCTTGAACTTAAACAAGCCGGTAACGAGTTCACGAGTTTACGTCGGCGAAAACAGCAAGGACTGTACGAGACATTCGTCATTACCTTCTCGACTCACGTACCGGTTAACGGTGTATACTATAACTACACCGCCGTGATCACAATATAGTAGAGGATTCGCCCTATTGGATTTTTTTATTTATTTTTTTCCCCCTCTTAATTCAGAATAAACGTTAAAATATACAATGAATTATAGAAGACTAAACGATCGCTATTTATCAGGCAGTGTCTAAATTATATTTAGCGTTCGATCGGCTTTTGCTGAGATTACGAAGAATCAACATTAACTTAAATAAAAATTAAATTTATATTTATACTAAATTATAATAAATATTAAGTAAAATAAAAATATTTATTTAAAATTTAAATTTATAAAACGAGGCACACGAGCCACAAAAAAAGAAATGTAAAGTCAGGCTATTGGACATCGGGTCGAATTATTTTATTCATCGTTACGGGGGCGTCGATGCGGGTGAATTAAAAAAAATAGTACTCGATTCCGCGAGTAGGAAGAGAATGGAACGTTAACAGCGTTCTTCCTGAAAGGTGCGGGTTCAAGATGCGGTCAAACCCGTAGAGCCCGACACCGCCCCGCCGCGGCCCGACAGGAAGCGTTCGAGTAGATAACCGCATCCTATACGTCGGTGCGACGCAGTCTCGTCACATTCAATGTGAAACCGCATCGAGCTCGCCGGACGACACTTAACACTACTTCATACATACGTTATGTACTATGCTACATTATCAAATATCACAAAGCGTGACAACTACTTGGGGGAGAACACCGGCTAAAACCGGCCAGGCTTGTTTCAAAGAATTTAGCGTTGATTTCAAGATGAGTCTCGAATCATCCTGTCAAGTACGTCGGAGCAAACGATTGAGTCTAATTTCCCTTTTTTAGCCGATCCAGAAAAGTTTTCAGAATGATTCATAATTTTGGTCTTCATTCATTTAAGAATTGTCACAATCATAATAATAATAATAATAATAATAATATGAGTAAGAAACAATAACCAAAATTATAGCATTACTTATATGAAGAAAGATCAGAAGCTTTTCCGATCCAGCGAAAAAGATGAAATTAGAAGAAAAAAAGCAACAATAGTAGTTTACTGCTAAGAGGGACCAATACAGCATTTTTTTATTTTTGAAAATAGTTCGTTACTGACATTTTTTGTACCGTGAAAGGTTAGTGTTTTCTAGTCGACATACTAACGCTTTTACCGAAGATAACTTTTTTTTTTTTATCGAGACTCACATTATCGCTAAGATATTAATGTTTTCCCTTGGGCGGCCGATATGTGCCCACGCTCTCTCGTGTCTATATGCGTCGTGCCCGCGGGATGAATCACAAGAGCATGATCAATAGTAACGGTACTGAATCATTCGCATGTAGAGTCCAAGTGCGATATGGGAATTCCGTGAGGTGAATACAATCGCGCAAACTCGAAGACTTTTTTTCTTCCGTCTCGTCTCGGCAAAATATAACAAAGCAAACTCCATTTTTATCAACCCAAGTTTGTTCCTGTAGTGTAGGAGCGATAGAAAAAGAAAATCGCCAAGAACCATTGTTCGCCTCACGCTCGAACACTAAGTTCGGTTCAGTCGAGAGAATGGGTAATAATTGAAAGAAAAAGTGTAGGCTTAATAGTTCGTCGGTAGTATAGTAGTAATGTCCCCACCATTGTGATCTTAAGAGCTTCTCAGTAGTATAGCTGTAGCATCCCTACCAGTCACGGCGGACCGGGATTATTGTGATCTTAATAGTTCTTCAGTAGTATAGTGGTAATATCCCCACCGGTCACGGTGGACCGGGGTTATTGTGATCTTAATAGTTCGTCGGTAGTATAATCGTAACATCCCCACCGGTCACGGTGGACCGGGGTTATTGTGATCTTAATAGCTCGACGATAGTATAGTGGTGATATCCCTACCGAGCACGTTGGACTGGGATTATTGTGATCTTAATAGTTTTTCGGTAGTATAGTAGTAATATCCCTACCCTATTGTGATCTTAATAGCTTCTCGGTAGTATAATCGTAACATCCATACCAGTCACGGTGGACCGGGGTTATTGTGATCTTAATAGTTCCTCAGTAGTATAGCGGTAATATGCCGACCGATCACGGTGAACCGGGGTTATTGTCTTCTTAATAGTTTCTCGGTAGTATAGTGGTAATATTACCTTATTGCGATCGTAATAGTTCTTCGGTAGTATAGTTTTTATTGTTTGGCACATATTTGCATCGCTCATTCGAGCCCTTGCAATTACATTAACAATCGTTTTCGTGTGTTCTCTTCTTCATGTAGTATAGTCGTTGATATCCCCTCCGGTTACGGTAGACCGGGGTTAATATGATCTTAATAGCTCCTCGGTAGTATAGTGGTGATATCCCTACCGAGCACGTTGGACTGGGATTATTGCGATCTTAATAGTTCTTCGGTAGTATAGTGGTTAATATCCACTCCGGTCACGGTGGACCGGAGTTATTGTGATCTAAAGGGGATGCTGGACGGTCCTGTTTTACCGACCGAAATAGGCGACTTCTTAGTTTCGACTTAGCGTAGTTAATATGCCACTCATATGCTTTAAATCCTACAAGAACATAATATGAACAATAACGCTTCGGCATGCACTCGAATATCGCTCGAAAACGTACAAGAAACGAAGAAAATCGAATATTGGTAATCGTCTTAAAATCCAATATGGCCGCTGAGATGTTATCAGTATTTGTTTTGTACGATATTAAATATTCTGGGACTTACATACGTCAAACGAGAGTGCACACCGAATCGTTGAGGTTCTACGAATATTCT
>JAPYZC010005440.1:0-11454 GCA_030522665.1 Ichneumoninae sp. A BG-2022a | reverse complement strand
GAAAATTTATTTTAGTTCGCTCGGTCTACGCGCATGAAAATTTATTTTACTTCGCTCGGTCTACGCGCATGAAAATTTATTTGGATTTTCATTGAAAATTACTTAATTTCCGCGCATGCGCACACGTTCAGAAAAACCCAACAAAAAAATCCCACCGGATAGTCTTCGAAGCATCGGCAGCGGCGTTTACTTCGCTCGGTCTACGCGCATGAAAATTTATTTGGATTTTCATTGAAAATGACTTAATTTCCGCGCATGCGCACGCGTTCAGAAAAATCCAACAAAAAAATCCCTCCGGATAGTCTTCGAAGCATCGCAGCGGCGAGTGGAATATTAAAATCGCGACTGGAACGAGATTTAGCTACTTGTCATCGGTTTTTCTCCGCGCACGGAAATTTACTTTACTTCGCTCGGTCTACGCGCATGAAAATTTATTTTAGTTCGCTCGGTCTACGCGCATGAAAATTTATTTTAGTTCGCTCGGTCTACGCGCATGAAAATTTATTTGGATTTACTACTTGTCATCGGTTTTTCTCCGCACACCGAAATTTATGTTACTTCGCTCGGTCTACGCGCATGAAAATTTATTTGGATTTTCATTGAAGATGAGTTAATTTCCGCGCGTGAGCGCACGGTCAGAAAATCCAAACTCCTCTCTCAAAAGTCTTCCCAACAAAAAATCCTTCAGGATAGTCTTCGAAGCATCGGCAGCGGCTCGTGGAATATTATAATCGCGACTGGATGAGCCCGTCGAGACAGTCGGGGGAGGTTGCAGCAGGCCCGATTAATAACACGGAAGCGTGTCGGGCCTAAATGCCTTCGAGTATAATATCGCACGCGATCCTGCGCGTCCGCACGGTACTGTTATTACCCGACGGGTACCGATGAGCGAGTATCGGCGAAGTGCATTACACGCACGACGTACCAATTAATGAGACGTACATTAGGAAAACGCAATTCCACGTAGGAGTCGTGCTCCCGCGTTGATTACACGCCGATCGGAGGCGAAAAGATTCTCCTCTTTTTTTCCGTACATGCGCTGAGGAAAAGACAGTGGGGTCAGATAAGTGGTACGCGGTTATAGCTCGAACAGTATTTACACAGCCGGAGCCGAGCCGTCGCGCTGGGACGACGAGCACGCCGTCGACCCGTTACAAAATCAAAATTACGAAACATTGTGTAATCCGACGAAGTAGACGAGAACGCGTGCGGAGTTTTATAACGCACATACGCGGACCGATGATGACACAGCGCTGGTTTCTTCTCTCGCGTTCTATCGCGGGACCGAGCAGTTATCACCGAAGCGGAGGTTCGGCTGGTCCAGCTAACGCTCGTTCCCTGACAGAAATTTCAAAGCGTCACGATCGGGCGATTGGGACTGTCGGGTTTATCCGGAAGACACGAGAGTGGCGTGCGAGGATTTCAAATTTCTCGGTTTGGTGTTTCTGAGGCTGATCGATTGGTCGGGAAAATTGTACCGTGTACTTGTTACAAAGTTCACTGATCGTGTCCACGAATTAGTCGGTTGCGAACCGATTGATTACACTGATAAAAAAGTACAGTTTAATCGACCAAGATTCGGGCGGGGACGTTCGAATAAATATTTTGTTGGTCGAACAAAATATTTTAATGACTCAAAAATATTTTGGTTAAATCACCCAACAAATTGTTCAACTAACCAATTTTTTGGTTGTACCAACAAAATGTTTAGTTTAACGTCCCTGCCCGAATCTTAGTTGATTCAACCGTATTTTTTTATCAGTGTAGGTATGTCAAAGATTTAAACGGAAACGAGTAATTATTGAAGAAGAGGATCGGCTGGTCAAGCTGCACTGATTTAAAAAAATTGATTGGATTAAGCAAAAGTCGTAGTGACATTTTTCGTTCAACGTTCAAAGCTGTTGTTTGTTTGGTACAAGTAAAGCATTGTTTTGTTAAACGATTACTTGCTTCGATTTATTAGAAATGTGTCGATTGAAATAAACATTTTGTTAGACCATGCGAATACACCTTTGAACGTATGTCAACGCGCATTTGCTTAATTCAACAATTTCTTGTCCTCAGTGTAAGACTTTCATGGTAGACAATTTTAGGCGTTAGATCGGGTCCTCATTATGATTTTTCCTGTTTATCCGGAAGACATCGTAGCCTCATGATACGATTTAAAAATTCTACCCGAATTAGTTGGGCCGATTGTTGTGTATTGTGGTTGTTGTAAAGCGCACGGATTCACAGAGAAAAAAAATTGGTTGGATTAACCAAAAATCGCGGCGTCATACGTTCAAAGCTGTTATTTGTTTGATACAAATAAAACATTATTTTCTTAAACAATAATTTGCTTAAATTTATTCAAAATTTTGCTATTGAAACAAACACATTGTTGTACCAACAAAATACACCTTTGAGCGTATGTCACGCGCATTTGCTTAATCCAACCATTTATTTTTCTCAGTGTTGCCTCAACGAATTAGTTGGTCGCGAACCGATCGATTGGTTGGGCCAACCGTTTAAATGGAAGACCACCGATTTCTTGTCATCCGGCTCTTGCGACTGAGCCTCCTTTCCCTGTCCTATGACCAGAAAGCCCTTCTGGCATATCAATGATGTCTCTTAGCGGAACGGTATTGCGGGTACATCGAGCGCAGTCGAGCAATTGGTTCTTTCCATCATTGACCACAACATCGAAACTATCCGTAAGAAACTTAAGCAACATGCCCAGAACGGGTCCCAAAGGACAAACCAACTCACCGCCTGGGAATCTGTGAGGAAAGATCCTTCCGTGCCTGGAGAGTAGCCAGGGATACAGAGGGTAACTGTCCCGCGGCGGTTGGTGCGGATGGGGAGGCGGGTGGGGTCCGCCGGGTGCGCCGCCATGGCCGTAGGGCCCGTGCGGTGGACCATGAGGGGACCCACCATGGTGAGCCTGCAGCGCGACCGCGAGGTTCGCGGCCTGGAAGTGTTGGGCCGCGGCGATGTTGGCCGCGAGGGCGAACTGCTGGGTGTGGTACTCGTTCTGTCCGGGTTGAGGTCCGGGCCCGCCGTGTCCGGGCTGGAGGCCGTAGAGGGACTTGATCTGCTCGGCGGCGACGGCCGCGGCGGTCGCCGCACCGGGAGGCGGCGCGAGATAGTTGGGACTCGGCCTGACGACGCCCGGCGGAGGTTGCGGATGCGGGGCCCCGACCGGTGAGTCCCCGTGGGACGATATCCTGTGCGGCGGACTGGGGCTGTTGTTGGGCGTCGAACCGCCGCTGTGGCTGCGGGTCGGCGTTCTCCCGAAGTCGATCAGATGACTCGACAGCGCCTGGAGATGGTGATGGTGCAGGTGGTGTCGGTGATGACCGCTGTTGTTGTTGTTGCTGTTGCTGTTGTTGTTGTTGTTGTGGGGATGATGTCCGTTGTGGATGGAGGGCGTGCGCCCGGAGGTCGGGTAGGACTCGACGGACGAACTCCTGGACAGCGGCCGGTCGGAGCCCTCGGAGTGGGCGCCCGGGGACCTGCTGACCGGCACCCGCCGCCCGGTCCTCGACGGCGACGAGGAGCCCTCGACCACCTCCATCGGACTCCCATCGTCGCGCTCGATGTCGACCCGCTCGTGAAGCCTCTCCAGGCGATCCTGGTGATCGCGGCCCCGGTCGCCGCCTCCACCGCCCACTATGGAGTCTATGCTGAAGCCGATCTTTGGCTTCGACGGCACCGGGACTATTGGCGTCGGAGCGAGCGGCATCATCGTAGGCTCGGCGGACACGCGCACCACCCTGTGTATCTCTGCTTCCTGAAACGAGCCCGCTGAATCCCTCGGCTGATCCCTCCGGCCACCCGACGGCAAGATGACTTCCTGGGTTCTCGTCTTGTTACGCGCAACGACACACACGGGGACTACTCCGATGAGCCGGTCAGCACTCGACCGTCGCCACTTGGCATTCGCATCTCAGATCATCCCTTGCGCACTGCCCCGTCACCGCTCCCCCGCGACTCATGCTTCATCGGGCACCAAGACGATCAACGAAACCAGCGGTCTCCAGTGTCCAGCGACCGGTCTCTAGGGTCGCGAACCGAATTCACGAGCTACTTCCCAACCCCCGTCGCTGATTCACCGCACTGCGCCACATCCGCGATCACGTTCCGCGAACCCTGGCTCTCCTCCGATCAACCCCCAAAGGTTCTCCACCAGGTCCGGCTTCACTGGACCAACCACCCGATCACGGTCCGCGAACTCTAGCTCTTATCTGATCAACCCCCAAAGGTTCTCCACCAAATCCGGCTTCACTGGACCAACTCTGGCTCTCCGCCGATCAACCCCAAGGTTCTCCACCAGGTCCGGCTTCACTGGACCAACCACCCGATTACGGTCCGCGAACTCTGGCTCTCCCCCGATCAACCCCCAAAGGTTCTCCACCAGGTCCGGCTTCACTGGACCAACCACCCGATCACGGTCCGCGAACTCTGGCTCTTCCCCGATCAACCCCCAAAGGTTCTCCACCAGGTCCGTCTTCACTGGACCAACGACCCGACCACCCGCTTCCAAACTCGCCGACCCAACAAACCAGGTAAACTCCACCGGCCTCGCGGTTGCCCTCCGATCGAATCCCGGAACGAAGAACACACAGTCACTCGCGTCGGAGGAGGTCGATGACGAACCGGAAGGCACAGTGGTTGCGCGCACAAGAAGAGGTCCGTAATAGCGAACCCGACGATAAGAACGATACAGACGCGCGACGCGCGAAGCGGCGTGTCGGCCTCACGGCGTTTGGATAAGAGTATCGGAAACGGACCAACCGGACCCGTCGTTGCCGAGACAGATGCTTCTGGCCTGAGCGCTTGCTAGTGTTTGAGAAAATTACCGGCTAAACGAGCGCCCGTGCCACTGGAGTGGGGCACCGGCGAGGCTCTTCCCCCTCCAGCGGCCCCGGTGGTTCCCCTGGTGGGGATCCGGGCGACACCCTTAAGGCGGCAACCGCTCGCTCCGTCGGCCAACGGAGTTCCGGGAAGGGAGATTCCATTGGTCGAGGGCCGATCGCTACACGCCCAGCATCCCTCTCGCATGGAGCCGCGGCGACTCTGGACCCCTCGCGGGATGCCCGTTTAGCTCGGCGATGGGCGGTTAAACTCACGGTTTTTGTCCTCGCGCGCGATGAAAATGAGTCGTTTAATTAATACGTCTGGACTGTGGAGTGTTTCTCGTCGCAACGGGTGGGTGGAGCGGCTGGCTGTGATCCTGGCAACGTGCGGCTCTCACGGATCTCACCGCGGGGAGGATGTGCCGAGGATGCTGGGGATGGTTTCTGCTGCGGATGAACTTGGAGCTCGCTGCGAGCGCTGCGGAGCAGTTTCCGGATCTTGCTGCGACGCTTCTCGCTGCTCCTTTGGTTCATTCTCGTACAATTGGACTCTCTTTGGACACCGTTCGAGCTAATGTCTCTCTGGCATGGACCGTTTTTCGACGGGTTTATCGAGATTTTTAGCTACTTGCAAGCTCGACATTGTAACTACTTGATGGGTTTTCGCTGATACATGTTATGTGTTTAATTAATAACTTCTAGAATCTGGGGTTCTGGTTTATCGTCGCAACGGGTGGGTGAAGCGGCAGAATTTCATCCTGTTAAGTCGTTTGCATTAACTTTTACGCATTGTTGATTTATTTTGCTATTAATTTTTTAAGTCGTTTGTACTAAGTTTCACGCATCTGTTGATTATAGTGATTGGTTATTTGTGTTAAAGCATGCGTATTAATAATACATATGCTTTAATATTATTATTATTATTTATAATAGCATTAATTGCAATGGGTTTGGAGAAGCGTTAAGTGGTTTATGCTAATCTTCGATAAGGTAGACATTCGTTCAGTTTTTTTCAAAAAATAATACGTTATTTTTATTTCACGATTTTTATGTATTACGGGTCGTTCTCCTCTGTGAATGATACTCTATGAATTCGCTATTTATGTTTTCGGGACTATTTTCCTTTAAAAAATGATAGCTGTTTGTTTATGAAGGAATTTCGTCGATGGATAAACGCCGTCAGTTTTAAACAAAAAATTCCGTCATACTGTAAAGGCTGTCAGTTTTTAACAAAAAAATTCGGTCATAGTGCATTTTGCCAGGTCTGAATTTTGACCGTCGCGAGATCGTGACGTGTCGTATTGACCAGCATATAATAAAAAATATCAAACATTTCGTAAAAAAAATATACCTTTTTTTACATATGCTCAGATACATTCGTCACATATCTCATAATACACAATTTTACCTCACTTGCCTCATTTACAAATATATCTCATCATACACAAATTATATAAAAAATTTCTTGAAAAATGTATTTATCCGGTCTGAATGAGACAACTCGTATTTTTCTCTTGATGTAAATTATCGGAAAAAAAAATCAGAGTTTTCCGGAACTTTCCGGAAAATACTCTGAATTTCTGACAAATTGTGACTGCCAGAGCTGACGAGAAAATGATAGAGAAATTTAGCAAATAGCAGTGAAACTCAGAGAAAAACGTCGGTAAATCTCTGAAAATCGCTGAAACCGATGAAATCGTTCCGGTTAGAGTTTTTCATTCCAAATTGTCAGAGAAATATTTTCACCGGGGTTTGGACTCGTCGGCGAACTGAGGTTCGTTCATGCGTGGCAGTTCCATTGTGCGGAGCTTCTGCTCTTGGCAGCGCACGCTCCCAATGAACGTGTCATCGGCGCGCAGTTACCCCGATATCGCGATCGTTGATCGCAAATGTCTTTCTTCCGACTCAAATGGACCGTTAACTTTTCGCGCCTCACACGAGAATCGAGGAAGTTAGAAGAATCGCCGGAGAGTTTGGCCGCCGCTTCGACGTCCTTGTCCAGGATTCTTTGGAACTTCCGCGCCATTGAGGAATCGTCGGTTGAATCGCACATCGATCCGAAATGTATTTCGGGAACGTTTTTGTCGACACGCAAACTTTCTAAAACGCACTGCATTCCCTACTTTTTCTATTCCTATTCTCCTACCTTAATCTTTAATTCTTACTTAATTCACCTAATTTTTATCTTATTACTATCTGCAATTATTATTATTATTATTATTATTACTATTATTATTATTGGTCCAGAATCCAGAATCTACCTACAATACGCAGCTTGCAATAAAGGTCTTAAAATACGAATGAAATAGAGAAAAATGTATAATAATAATTTTTAAACTAATTTTTTGTAAAATCTACTGTTACACACGTTACACGAAATATGAAATTTTATTTGAACTGTAAAATATTATAAAAATGTAAAAGGGCTCGTCCCGTAAATAAAATAAATAAATAATAATAATAATAATAATAATAATAATAATAATAATAATAATAAAATGTATTTCGGTACAATTTACCGAACGAATTTCCGATAAACGAGAAGTCACACCAACACGCTCAGCGGCGATTCGTCCCATCAATCCCCGACGCGGATTTTACGGCGTTGAACCGCTTTTGCCGAGGAGAAACCGAAAGCCTCCGTCAAGAAAATCCGATACATTTGCTCGTTACACCTGTACATCCCCGCTGGACGGGCACCGCTCGGAGGTAAAACCCGAGACGAAAGTGCGCAGCGAATCGGACTGTGCTCGATGAAGTTTCGATACCGATTTTTCGCAATCGATTGTGTTTGAAGCAATTTCAAAGCGAAATTTCAAAGCGTTCGCTGCCGCACGAACTTAGACTGTAAATTTACAAAATGAGTGTGAAATTTAATGTACTGCTTTTAATTTACTGGAAGTTTTTATGCATAAACTGGTGTATTAAATTTCATGGACAATTGTGATGAAAAATCAAAGTACGGAATATTAAAAACTGTGTCAAATAATTTACTTTAATTTTACTACGAATGTACTTTAATTCCAATAATTTACTTTAAATTCACTCCAAAAGTCTTAATTTTTCATGATGATTGTAAATTAAATTTACAATTTTTTTTTTTTAGAGTGTAAAGTCGATGCCCGATCACCAACTTCGGTCATAACGAACTTCGCCGTGTCTGAATTCGAACCATCGCGAGATCGTCGCGTGTCTCATCAGCCAGCGCATAATCAAAAACACCAAATTTGTCTCCCAAAAAAAAAACATATTTTTTACATTCCCTCGGACAAATTCCTCACACGTATCGTCGCAATACAAAAACTCACCTCACTGTACCCTATCTACGCATTTATCCCATAATCCACAAATTATACAAAATAAATGTTCTTTAAAAATGTATTCGTGAGCGTACGAAACGTATGTAAACGTATGTAAACGTATGAAAAATACATGCGGGTAGCATATTTAATATTCATTGCCGAGGATAGCGACGATTTTTGCCCGACGAGTCAACGACGCTAATTTTGCCTCAATGATGGAAACACCCAGATAGAAAAGTGACGCCACGGGATCCACTCGGTATTAGCACGTGAACGCACGCCGTACCGGCACAATGCAGACATGTATGTCCGCGTGTGACGATATTGTGACGGCACGGCGTTTTGATACCAGAAATCTGCTTGCACGGCTACAGCTCGCCATGGAGCTTTGCACCCAGAAAAAAAATTTATTAAGTAAAATATTTATTTGATTAAAATAAAAATTTATTTCGTTTAAGTAACTATTTACTTAAGGAGGTTGGAGCGAGTGGTGTTCATTTTGCCTAAATTCGAAAAATTCAGGCAAGAATTGCAAACACTTCCCAATGTTATAAAAATCTGAAAAAATGCATACTTATTATAAACACTGAAAAGATTCATTTTGGACAATAATAATTTCAAAATGTTATTTCAAATTGTTGAAAAAAAATTGTTCATCAAAATATGTGGTAACTCAACTTTTTTTTAATGAAAATTATTCGTTCACTTTTCGGAATACGTATGAATTTTTTCAGATTTTTATCTTTATTTTGACTTTTGCACATATTTCCATGTAACAAACAATATTATTATGTAAAACTAGTCTTTTCAATGCCTATAATAAGCATGCATTTGTTCAGATTTTTATAACATTGGGAAGTATTTGCAATTCTCGCCCGAATTTCTCGAATTTAGGCAAAATGAACACCACTCGCTCCAACCTCCTTAATGTAAATAAATATTTATTTAAATCAAATTTTAAACCAAACAAACGGTGGCCGTCTTTTTTCTATGTGTACAGCGAGCTGTAAATGTGCAAGCAGACTTCTGGTATCAAAACGCCGTACCGTCACAATATCGTCACTCGCGGACATACGTGTCTACATTGTGCCACGACGGCGTGACGATATTATGACGGCACGGCGTTTTGATACCAGAAATTTGCTCCGTCACAATATCGTCACTCGCGGACATACGTGTCTGCACCGTGCCATAACGGCGTGACGAATGTTACGACACGCTTTTCTTACTAAGTACCGTCCGTCCACGTGACCCTTTTACCTGCCTCGCCAGAATTTCCAGCAAGCTCCGCTCATCGCAGCTCGCAGGAGCGAAAGGGTTTCCGTCGATCCGTTCGCGTCGAGCTATTCTCCTCTCTTCGCCCTTTCTCGCACCTGCCACGGCGCATGCGCGTGAAGCGCCGTGTTCTCTCCGCTCCTCGCGTCGCCTCCTCCGGCACGGCAAACACTGGAACCGTGGATGGTTTCTCAGCGCACATCCACGTGTCCTCGGCGCTTCCCCGGCCTCGAGTGTGTATTGTCGGAAGCGAGCGTAGGTGCGAGCAACGATCGGCCCTCCAACTCGAGCACGTGTGAACAGAGAGGGGATTTCAACATGGCGACTGTGCACACATCGCTTATCCCGGTGAACCAATGCGCGAGCATCGAGCACGCCCGCTCCCCCCTCGGAACTTCGCGGCTCGATCTCTTCGCTTCGTCCTTCTTCCCTTTTAGTCTCTACTTGTTTTTTTGCTCTTCTTTTCTTCTTCCTCGTTAACCGAGGAAGGCGCGAGGGCCCGCGCATGCGCGCGCAAGATACTTTGTCATTGCGAGAGGTTGCGAAAGGTTGCGAGAGTCGCGATACGATAAGTGCAGAATCGCGGGACTTTAGTTGCGAGTGTTGGACTCGATTCGGGGCTTAAGCTTCCACCGTTTTGGACGGTCAGACTGAAGTGGATGGAAGTTGAACAAACTTTTGGCGAAGACCTGTTGAGGTTGAACCAACGCGCGCCATATTCTTATCATTGCTTATTACGAATGCGAGACGAAGTGTCCTCAATTCGGGACTTACCGTTTTACTGTTTCGGACGGTAAAACTGAAGTGGATGGAAATTGAACAAACTTTTAGCGAGGACCCGTTGAGGTTGACCCAATACAATGATTTGCGCGCATGCGCGCGCGATGTTCGTATCATCGCTCATTGCGAAAGGTTACGAGAGCGGCGATACAATATTGCACAATCGCGTGTACTTTAATTGCAAGAGATGCGAGACGAGATGTCCTCAATTCGGGACTTAACTTTTTACCGTTTCAGACGGTAAAACTGAAGTGGATGGAAATTGAACAAACTTTTAGCGAGGGACGGTAAAACTGAAGTGGATGGAAATTGAACAAACTTTTAGCGAGGACCCATTGAGGTCGACCCAATACCTCGATTGCCGCGCATGCGCGCGAGATACTTTCTCATCGCTCATTGCGAAAGGTCGCGAGAGTCGCGTTGCAATAAAAGCGCAATCGCGAGGACTTTAATTGCAAGTTTTGTACTCAATTGTACAACAAACCCAACACCGGAGCCGCGTGAGAGTCCGGTATAAAAAAATCGGTCACATGTCTTCATCCCTAAAAAAAAAAAAAATCTAGCAAAGAAAAAAACCTGCTCGGGATATCCAGAGTCCGTTACGGGACTTCTCGTCTCCATGGCCTCCAATTACCAAAAACGGTAAGAATTATACCGCGATTGAAGCAAACCGAGGTCGCCCGACTCTCATGATCGGGAGACGAAAAAAAAATTAACAAAGTCACAGTCGTAATGCGCGGAACCCATTGTGTCCTCAGACTTCTCACAACAGAAATTGGTCCACAATGGACCAAATGGCTTCCAACCGCCTCGCCCAACCGGACCATTTTTCCCGCACATCCCCAGACTTCATCCCCTTCGCCGGCGCTCGATCCGAATTACGAGCTCATTCGCGCTCTCCTATATACACACCCAATCTCCAGCTCTCCTATCCACACATGCACTCACACATACACACATGCGATTGCAACGATTCACATTGCGGCAAAAAAAAAAAATAAAAAAAATTCCCAGCGACGGTTAGCGACGGAGGCGTGACTCGGTCGCGGCGCTTTTAATCGCCGCGTGTGCGCCGAAGAAGCGGGCAATTCCCCCGGGAGGGGGCGACGTTGAGGGACGTCGGCAAAAATGCCTCTATCGCGAGATGCAAAGGCCGTGTCGTACCTCGCCGCGGAGCCCAATTCATAATGGCATATAATGGCGCGATGGTGTATAAAACGCGGAATGATCGACGAGGCGTCTCGAGCGCGCGAGACACA
>JAPYZC010005437.1:0-21523 GCA_030522665.1 Ichneumoninae sp. A BG-2022a | reverse complement strand
GCGATAATATTATGCACTAATTATTACACTTACTCTGCAATTTACAATCCTTTCACACTACACAAATTCCTAAATATTTCTAGACCACTAATAAACGTTTTTATGCATTGACTGCCTCGTAAATGACGTTATACGCCGAAATGGTCGGTAAAGGGAGCATGGTCGGGAATGGGGACATTTACCTTACTTTGTGAGTCGCACTCCGAACCACTCGGCCTCGGCTCACCGTTGGAAATTTCATTCAAGTGACCCGAATTGCCCGCGACTCTCCTCAGCCGCGTGCCGCTGTTGTCCGAAGAGGCGGAATCTCGATCTGAGGATTTTGCCGAGAGTGGGAGCGGAACGAGTTACGATCATGTGGAACGGAAAAGCCGTGGAGCGAGCGAAAAGTTGGAACAGCGGTGAGGGATTATCCTGTAACGGGGCTTTTACTTGAAACGTATAAAACAGAGGGATTTGTCGGAGTGTCTACCGCGGTAGCGAGAAAAGAAGGATCGCCGGTTGGCGACGCGAATCGCCTGGGCCAACGATGGCAAATTGGCGACTAACTGTTTTATATCGACGGATGCGAAACGGTGGTTGGGCGGGTGGAAAATACGCGATGGAGCGAGACAGCGAGGTTGTGCGCTGTCTATGCGAGAGACACAATTATTTACCGGCACTTCCACGGGGGCCTCGAGGCTTTCACAGTGATTAAAGCAGCTGGAGCAATTAACGAGGCAATTTCTAATTAGCCGTTAGTTAAAGAGGAACTGTCGTCTCCGGCGCGAAGGTGTCTGATGATTCGCGACCTCCTCTTGCGCTCAAGATCGAAAATCATGCGTCGGGGAGGCATTAATTTCCCCGAAGGATGTTGGTCCATCGAGGTGTTGGGGCCAGGGGAGCAATGAAGCTTCGAGTTTCGAGTCTCCTGGTGCAAGGGATCGCGCGCAGTCGCACAAACGTGCACTGGGAATCGAAGCTTCCCAACTCCATCGACTATGCAATTGACACAACGACACTCGTGAATTTGTCTCGTAATGCATGAGTCTCGTGATAGATTATCGCATCAGTGCTAAGTGGGTAGACAGTTTGAGGCCAAATTGTCATTTTCAGGGATTCTATGGTATCGAAAAAATGAATTTTTTAATATCTCGACAATAATTGCTATTAAATAAAATACAAATATAGTACTATGACGAAAGACCTTTGGTATTGAATTTGGCAAAAATCTATCCAAATAGTCTAATTCCAGTAAACATGGAAGTATCGAGTTCAAATTTGGCTAATTAATGTACTAGCATTCCACAATGTATAGTGTTAAATTTTATAAGATTCTGACTTTTTTTGGAAAAATAGTATTATATACCATATACATCAAATATAGACTCTAGGAGTAAAATGATTTTGATATTCGTAATGAACGATGAAAAATACATTAGATGAAGATAACAAATTATTGCGATAAATGATGCAAAGAAATTTGCCCATAACCACCTCTGTGAGAAAGTTTGACCATTTTTTAAATTTTGTATCAGGATGTCTGTGCGCGTAATTTTTGTGTATGTATGTATGTATGTGTGTATATGATAAATTGCCAATTTTAAAAGTTTAATATTTTACTTTCCTTTTGTTTTAGTTTTTGTACTACATACATTGTTAAAAGAAATTGTAAATTTAATGTACCGATATTGGAAGCTTTTATGCATAAACCAGTATATTAAATTGAATGCACAAATATTAAATGTAAAATTACAGTAGTTTTAAAGTAATTTTTAAATACATTTAGTACAATTAAAGTACTTTTATTAAAAATACCACTTTTTTATTATTTTTTATTTACCGTACATTTTACTCAACATTTGTATATGAAATTTAATATACTAGATTATGCATAAAAGCTTCCAATACAAGTACATTAATTTCGATGCAGACATCTTTTACAGTGTAGGGTCTTATACTAGCCATGCTTGGATTTCACAGAATCGCATGACATGAAGAATAATACATAGATTTTAAGTGTTCTGTATCAGCGGAATTAAAATTCTAATAGCAGCAGCAATTCCAATGAATATCTACACGTCACTATAATTACTTTTCCACGTTTATGGTCAGTCGGCGGTGCGCGAGGATCGAACAGCGTCTACTTACGAGAGATCTTTCATACATTGGGGACTGTACTCATCACAGATATGCAGTCAGTTGAGCCGAGTCATCCGTCGACAGTGTTTGCAACCGATCGCGTGCTCGAGACGAACTCTTCTTTGGAAACGAACAAAACTGTCACTATGATATTCGTACTAATTTTACTGACTTTCGCGGCGTTGTCATTACTTTATTGGCTTCATTGGAACAGCCGAAGTTCGGTTCTCCGTAGAAGAATTCCAGGACCGCCCAGCCTACCGATTATCGGCAACCTGTTAGATATGCTCGTTCCACTGGGTATTAACAATAACACATCCTTGTCCATTTTTAATCGCCATTGTACATTGCAATGTAAACGCGATACTTTATATTTATTACGATACCTAATCTCTCATTTAACGTTAAATTGTAGCTAACTTATGGGATGTTATACATGGAATGAATGACGATTATTACCCGATATATGAAATCTGGGCCTTCCACTGGTCTATCATAAATCTTCGGCACCCCGACGACGCCGAGGTAAAGTAAAAACTTTATTTTAAAAGTCTAAAATACTTAATAATTCAAAGGTCAACAATATTGTTATAGTTATTGTTGCACAGTTATTGCGCAGTTTCTTTTTTTCGAGGGAGCGTGGGCCAAAACGCCCCCAAAAATGTAATTCCTCTCATGGGGCAATATAGGACATCCTAAAACTAAAATTGCGTTTTTACAAACGCATTTTCCCAATAATTTTATGACTTCCCATTTTGCCCGATCGATGCATCCGGATTGTCTGTTCCCGCTCTCGCCTATTGCTGCTTACGAGCCAATCTCGATATCACTGCTCGAATGAAAACTTTCGGTCAGATACGAAGTTTAAACCAACGACCTTTACAGATTTACATATCTACCACTCACAACTCAACCAGAAAACATCTCTACCGTATTAGAACTCTACCAAAATCTCTACCTCTGAAGAAAAAAATTCTCCCGGAATTGAAATTAAATTCCGGGAGAGTTTAATTTAAATTCCAGTAGAGTTTCTTCAGCGGTAAAGATTTTGGTAGAGTTGTAATATGGTAGATATGTTTTCTGATAGAGTTGTTATGTGATGGATTTGTGACTGGTGGAGATGTAAATGTGCCTGCTGCGTCACTATAAGTGTAATATCGACGTGACACGTTACCTTAATTATTAATCGCAGGTTCTCTTGACAAGTCCGAGACACATAACTAAGAGCGCGGTCTACGATTTTCTTCATCCTTGGTTCAAAACGGGTCTTCTCACGAGCACAGGTCTGCTCATTTTTGAGAATTGAATTTTGCAACATTCAATTAATCGAATAAAAAAAATTAAACGTGCGTTTGCAGGAAGTAAGTGGCACAAAAGACGTAAGATTCTTACCCCAGCTTTCCACTTAAATGTCATGCGCGCATTCGTAAGCATATTCGACAAGGAAGGTCGACGGATGGTTCGAGACCTTAAAGATGCCGGAGGCAATAATGAGTACGATATTTTACCCTTGGTCTCAAAGTACACGTTGAATACTATATGCGGTAAGTAGCTCGATCTACGTTTGATTCATTAAGGTAGCTCCAGCGAGTGGTGTTCATTTCGTCTAAATTCGAGAAATTCGGGCAAGAATTGCAAACACTTCCCGATGTTATAAAAATCTGAAAATAATCATACTTATTATAGGCACTGAAAAAATGTTATTAACAAATTGTTGATCAAAATATGCGGTACCTCAACTTTTTTTTTTAATGACAATGATTCGTTCATTTTTCGGAACACGTATGAATTTTTTCAAATTTTTATCGTTATTTTGATTTTTCTTGTTTTTTACATGGAAAAATGTGCAAAAATCAAAATAAAGATAAAAATCTGAAAAAATGTATATCTATTCCGAAAAATGAACGAATCATTTTCATTAAAAAAAAAGTTTAGTTACCGCATATTTTTATGAACAATTTTTTTTCCAACAATTTGTTAATAACATTTTGAAATTATTATTATGCAAAATTAGTCTTTTCAGTTCCTATAATAAGTATGAATTTTTTCAGATTTTTATAACATCGGGTAGTGTTCGCAATTCTTGCCCGAATTTCTCGAATTTAGGCGAAATGAACACCACTCACTGGAGCTACCTTAACGAAAAAATTAAAAAATTCCCTACATCGTACGAATATTACGCTAATCGATAAACATTTAGAAACCGCAATGGGTACATCGTTGGAAAGGATGACAACGTTCCACAATAAATACAGAAAGGCTATTCACGAGATGGGTGAATTTATGTTCCATAGGCACGTTGTAATGACCAGTATTTTCAGGCGATTCGATGGATTGTATACTTAATTAAATGATAGTATCGTTAAACTTGTGACCCAGGCTGCTGAGACCGTGGCTTCATATCGGTGTTCTGTTTAACCTTTCGCCAACCGGGCGAATGCAGAAGAAAGCGTTGGAGATTATTCACGGATTCTCCGCTAATGTTTGTCAAACTTCTTCGTTGCCACCTACACTGAGAGAAGAATTTAGTAAATATCGCTTGAGAGATATTAAAACAGCGCATACAGTACACGACCGCGTTTCTCCCAACCGCATAATTCCGAACGACCGCGTAAGTCCAATTCAGCCCCTTCTCAAGGTCTGTTACCTGCTTGGTGGGGAAACAAACGACTCCTTCCCTTTTACTACCTGCACGGAGAAAAATAGTTCTGTTTCTCTAACAAAATGTAGATCGTTAATAATGTATTGTTGTGGCAGCAAAGATATTTGGCTGTTACACCAAAATATTTGCTGCCACACCAAATATATGCTGCCACAGTAAAATATTTGCTGCCACAGCAAAATATTTTGTTGTCCCTATGTTAACCCGGTAAATAAGTTATGGTAACAAAATTCTTGTTGTCCCGACAATTTTTTTTCTCCGTGTGTGAATGAAATTGTCGCTGCTATAATTCGGACAATTTTTGCGTACGGAAAGGGACGGTGGGCAGGTACTTGGGCAGATAGTGGGGTATCCAACTTACGCGGTCGTGCTTAATTGGATTGGCTCCCGAGGATCGGAGAAACGTGGTCGTGT
This sequence comes from Ichneumoninae sp. A BG-2022a, assembly GCA_030522665.1. Taxonomy (NCBI): domain Eukaryota; kingdom Metazoa; phylum Arthropoda; class Insecta; order Hymenoptera; family Ichneumonidae; species Ichneumoninae sp. A BG-2022a. The sequence continues at coordinate 16,326 of JAPYZC010005437.1, read as the reverse complement.
ACTGTAGTAGTAGACAACTACGGCACCAACAATGACAGGAAGTACCGGATTTATAAGGATTTTTTGACGATATTATGGTAAAAATCCTTGGAAAATCTGGAATTTTCTACCATAGGTGGCGCCCTAGTTTCGTAATAACATGACCTATGATCATTTTTCTTGCAACCAGAAAAATAATTTATTTGACGGCCACCGTTTATTTGGTTTAAGTAAAATATTTATTTTATTTAAATACATTTTTATTTCATTTAATTAACCATTTACTTAAATTATATAAATACGTATTTAAATCAAATAAATATTTCACTTAAACCAAATAAACGGTGGCCGTCAAATACATCATATTTCTGGGTGTGGATAACCGGTAGATTTTATTATATCCTTCTCTCAATGTATAAGAGTTCCGTTTTTTTTTTATGTAAATATCGTGACTTCTTGTTTTCGCGTTCTCATTCTCACAGATTATTCGTGAACGTCAGCAGTATCACGAAGATACCGGTGGAATTTATTTGAATAACACTCACGATTCAGCGATTTACTCAGAGTCAAAGAAACGACTCGCAATGCTTGATCTTTTAATTGCGGCCATGAAAGAAGGCGATATAGACGAGGCGGGAATAAGAGAAGAAGTCGATACATTTATGTTCGAGGTAAGACATCGAGGAATAACGGTCAGGTAGCTGCAAATCCAATGTGATTACATATGACAATGCATTAATCGTAGGGTCACGACACCTCTGCAATGGGCATGTGTTTTGCGCTGTTACTCCTAGCCGAGCACAAAGACATCCAGGTAAAGAAGCGCCCTTCGATTGATCAAGGTGCAGTTGAGGAGGGAGTCTCGCTGCGCGCTGACTTCGCATATGGTTTAAAAATCTGAAAAAAATCATGTATACTAAAGGTACTGAGAAGATTAATTTTGCATAATAATAATTGCAAAATATTATTAACAAATTCATCAACAATTTAATTGGTTAGCAAATTACCCGGCAACGTAACTTTTTCTTCATATAAAAACAATTTGTTAATCTTTTTGAATGCGTATAAATTTTTTCAGGATTTTGTGTAATTTTTTAAAATTACGTTTTCTTAATAACTAGCAACGCAAGAATCATACGTATTCATAAAAATTAACAAACCGTTTTTATACAAAAAAAACAAACACTAATAACAACTAACAAACAAAATAACAAGTTAGGTTGCCGGATGATGTGTTGGGCATTTTTTTCGGTAATTTGTTGATAATATTTTGGAACTATTATTATGCAAAATCAATCTTTTCAGTACCTTCCATATGGTTTATTTTTTTCAGATTTTGATCTCATCGAGAAATGTTCACAATTCCTCTCTCAATGCTCTCTGAACTCACGTGGGCTCAGTCTGTCCGCAAGGTCTACCTTGACGTTAGCTAATTACAACGTCGACTTATTTCAGCAACGCGTCCGAGAAGAGATAGACGCGGTGCTCGATAAGAGCGGTGGCAAAATGGATATCGCTGAAATTCAACAATTCACGTATCTCGACCGTTGCCTCAAAGAGTCGCTTCGATTGTATCCGAGTGTCCCCATCATATCGCGGTATATCGGAGAGGAATTGCCTCTGAGTAAGTGGACTCTTCGAATTAGAAAAATCACATGAACTGGATTTGACTTGATCGATGGAATTTTCGTAATTTTTTTTTTTTAGGAAAGTATGTACTTCCGGTAGGAACGATAGCCCACGTACACATATACGATGTTCATCGAGATCCAAATTTCTGGCCGGATCCTCACACCTTCGATCCGGACAGATTTTTACCCGAACGAGTAGTGGGACGGCACCCCTTCTCGTACATACCGTTCAGCGCTGGGCAACGCAATTGCATCGGTAACAGCTCATTCGACGGATAAACGATTTAAACGCAGCGATGTATCTAAACAATTATTATTTTATTCAACAGGACAAAAATTTGCGATGCTCGAACTTAAAGCATTTATGGGCCACTTGTTGCACAATTTTTACCTCGAGCCAATAGACTTGGCATCCGAGGTTCGAATGCTGCCGGACCTCGTATTGAGGCCCATGCATCCGATACGCGTCAGATTTGTATCGAGGTAAATGTGATTTATCTCGGTACTTTTTTTAACGGAATTGGTCGTGCCCAGTATCGATTGGGATCTTGTAAATGTACCAGAACGAACAATACGACATCTATACGAGAATTGATTCGATATATTATGTGGTCGTAATATAAACAAAAGGTGTATCTATGCATTATGTAAACTTTGTTGGAAATTAATTTTTAAATAAAAATTCCATGGGACGAAAGATTATTGTTTTGCTTCCTCATCGAGAAAGCTTTGTTTTGGTGAAAAAAAAAATTCGAGATTTTAATGAAGACGTGTTCAAAATGTACTAAAACATCGAAATATCATATTTAGAAAAAAAAAATGTCCTGCTGTGTGCATAATAATAATTCCATAATGTTATTGACAAATGACTGAAATAAAAAATTCCGCAACAAATTACCCGGCAACCTAATATTTTTCCTCACGCAAATGATTTCTTACTTCTTTTGAATACGTACGAATTGTTTCCGAATTTTCTGTAATGTTTGAAAATAGCGTTTTTCATGTTAAAATTTGTTTAAAATCGCAATTTTCAAACATTAGGGGAGAGCGGGGCAAAATGGCATAGCGGGGCAAAACGGAATAATGAGACAAAACACAATTTTCCAATAAGTTTTGCATGGTGGCGATGGTGGTACGTGGGGCAAAACGGGTTTGAAAACCCAGATGTATCGCACGGTCTCCCCTACATAAAATTCTGAAAAATGCATGTGTGCTCATTACTCAAAAAAATGGTGCATCAAATTACCCGTTAACCTCTTTTTGTTGTAGTTAGGAATAATTTGTTGCACCATTTTTTTCAGTAATTTTTTAATAACGTTTTGAAATTATTATTATTATGCAAAAACAATCTTTCAGCACCTTCAATAGACTTGATTTTTTAAGATTTTTATCCGATCGGCAAGTGTTTGTAATCCCTCTCATTCCTCTCTCGAACTTAGGTGGCGTCAGACATAAAGGACTACCTTAAGAAGATTAAACATTATGAAAGTACTTTAATTATTTCAAATTGAATTGCATTATAAAATCGATCGAATTTTCCGAGCCAATCGAAAACGCGGTCGTCATTCGGCAAGCTTGATATGTCGAATCAAGAGCAGGTGCGGTTCAGCGCGAAGACCGTCGAGACGTCGCGCGTTCGCCGAGAACTTCCGTCTAAATTATTATAACGCGGTACAACTATGCGTCGGAACTTTCGACAGGCAATCTAAGTCAGCTGGCGGTCGGGAGATTGCCGGTGATCGGCAAGATCTATAAAAGTCGAACGAGATTACTACAAAGTTGTACATCTTACGGACGAAACGTCCAAGAAATTACCGACATCTCGTAACATTTTGTGACGAAAGAAAATACCCCGATATTGGAACAAATTTGATTATTCCTTTTTTTTTATGAAACATTTCGAATGGAAGACACGAAGCTACTTTCCAGCACGCGGCGCACTCCGCCACTCGCGTACGAATATGCGATTCGCCCTACGATCGATCCGATACGTTCGAATTTGAATGAACCCTTGAAAATGGACCAACCAACGGGAAAACTTCGACCACCGAGGGAAAAATAAACTTTGGCCCGGTTTATATTACCGCAAAGCAACGTATGGCGCTACAGGGACTTGTTGCCGAGATATTTTTGCAGTTCCAGAGAGACTTTTGGTCTCTCAAAAATAACCGAATAATCTTGACTTGGGAAAAGTAAAAAAAAAAAAAATCGAGACCTGGCTTCGTTCGCGCATAATCGTGAGCGAGAACAATACGAAATAAACTTTGGCCCGGTTTATATTACAGCGAAGCAACGTACGGCGCTACATATTTTTGCAGCCCGAGAGAGACTTTTGGTTTCTCAAAAATCACCGAATAATCTTGACTTGGGAAAAGTTACACCCAGAAAAAAAAAATTTGACGGTCAGCGTTTATTAACATTGAGTAAAATATTTATTTGATTAAAATAAATATTTATTTCATTAAACTATTTACTTAATTAAAATAAATATTTATTTCATTAAACTATTTCCTTAATTAAAATAAATATTTATTTAAATCAAAGAAATATTTTGCTTAATCTTAATAAACGCTGGCCGTCAAATAAATTTTTTTCTGGGTGTACAAAAAAAAAAAAAAAATCGAGACCTGGATTCGTCCGCGCATAATCGTGAGCGAGAACATTACGAAATAATTTGGAGCTCGGTGGGGGCGGAGCGAAAACTCCGAGTTCACGGTGCTTGGAGTCTTCGCCGACGACGAAGTCACGCGGTCGAGGGTGTGGAAAATTGGTCTCATCGTTGTTCGCAACCGGGCCGTCAATTACCGCGGGAGAGCCATGAAGATCGCAGATACGGTAACGTAGACGCGGCTTTAAGGACGGAGAAGACGGAAGGACGGGCCACTAAATCTGCTGTTACACCGCAGCTCGAGAACTCGCAACGAGAAACCGCGAGACCCGGGGTTGTAACGCCACGATTGCCGGCACGTGTCGTCGCGGACACGCTGCAAAAACGGGTCTCGCGAAACTTTAAGTGAATTTTTTTTATTTATTTTTCCTGACGACTGGATGGAACAATTTATTTTTATCGCGAAGATTTTTAAACGTCTCTTGTACGTCTGATATCTGGCACGGATTTTAACTACCGAAGTCTTCTACCCGTTCTTCGCACGTACGAAATTTTATACTTTGCGAACGTAAAGTACGTAATTCAATTCTATCACTGAGATAAGGAGCCAGTAAAAATTACCACATGGTGGCCGTTTTTTCCACTCAAAAAAATTCCCTCACTTTTCCCTGACTATTCACTAACCAATTAAAAATTTTCCCTAGCCAAACTTCTAACGACTTCTAATAAAAGAAATTAATGATGCAAATAAAAATGCCTAATTATTGTATTAATGTTTAATTATATTTTTTTTCGAAATGTTCCATTTTTTAAGGCTCCCTGTTATGTATTTCTTATTTATTTATACAAAGTTCGGCGACAATTTAATTTTTCCCTAACCAATGTTGAAATTCCTTGACTTTTCCCGATTTTCCCGGATTTCCTTGACCGCGGCCACCGTGAACAGCGACCGCTTGAGGGATATTACCATAGCACATTATGATAAGTACCGGATTTGTAAAAAAAATTCTTAAATATTATGGTAAACAATTTTGGATAATCTGAGACTTTCTGCCATAGGTGGCGCCCTGGCGCCCTGACACTATGAGCTATGGTAATTTTTCTTCGATGATCCGTAATTTTTACTAGATCCTTCTCTCAGTGTGCCATAATCGACGGAACAGCGCGACAAAAAAAATTACCACCGCCTTTAAAATTGACGACGAGAGAACTTCATTTTACAAAACTGTAATTTCCACGCGTCTCTCTTAATTTTTTTTTAATACTTGGCCTCGAGACACTTCCGTTTGCTTGCGGGCTGCCAATGAAGTAAAAACGTTGTTTCAATTCTACTCTGAATTCGTACAATTTCATACCTGATTGAAACGATAACATGTCACCTTGACAGTCTTGTTTGTCGTTGTTTCAATATCGTATGGAACTGTAAGAATTGAAAGTAGAATTAAAACAAACATTTTTTTCTTCGGCAGCCCGCAAGACAATTTTTTTTCAGTGTTGATATTTGCAATCCACAAGTCTCCGCCATTAAAGAAATTACACTTCAAGATCGCGTCAAGAAAAGTTTAAATTTTTATTTTCTTTCACAATTTCTCGATTGCATTTCGTCGGCACACGGGCAGTTAAAAGTTTGTGCGTACCTGCGAGCTCTGCGAGTCCTTGGCGAGCGCGAATCCCATACGTGGGGCCTAATTGGCAAGATAGGAGCGAACGACTGGAATAAACCACAATTATACAGATAACCGCCCACTCGGCTGATTAGTACGTCCGACATTAATAGTGCAGCAGTTCTTGTTCCCCTGTTATGCCGCGTCCGCGGTACTTTGGGGATTCGGGGCGAGACAAGGGTAGGTAGGGGACAGCGGGGCAAAATGGGACAGAGGGGCAAAACGGGACAGTGAGGTCAAAACTAAATGTCCCAATAATTTTTTAATGCCCCATTTTGTCCCAACGATACATCCGGTTTTTCAAGCCCGTTTTGCCCCACGGGCCACCACCCAAAAGTTATTGGAAAATTGCGTTTTGTCTCATTATCCCGTTTTGCCCCGCCGTGCCATTTTGCCCCGCTCTCCCCTAGAGAATCACGTTCGTGCGATCGGAACGAACCGATGTGCAGATATCATCGAGAGCGCCGCCGCGGGGTTCTTCATTTGATTGCAATCTTCAGCCTGGATTTGTGGCTGCGGCGTTGCTTTGGCAATATAATGAAAGCCGGTGCTGGCCCTAACGCGCGACTGTGAGGGATCGAGATGAGATAAAAACACCTGCATTGGCGTGGCAAAAAACAAAAAAAAATAGAATAATAAACTAGTTTGTTCATCGTTCGCTGAACAAACTTCTGAGAACGGCGAGTCGCGAGTGACGTAAATAGGGAGTAAGTAAAAGGGAGCCTATCGGAACGATCAAAGGGGTACTCGCGCCTTGGTCGGGCGACATAAGTGCACCCCGGCGCTCTTAGCATTGACACGCTGGAGACGATCGCCCGGAAAGCTCCAAGTTTGCGCCGAGGCCTCTCCGACAGTCTGACGCGACGTGCCCGTCGCTCGCTGCTAAGAATTATGCTTTGATCGCCGCGACTTTGAGACAACAATACGGTAATTTGGGCTTTTATTCAAATTTTGTTTGTAGATTTTTGCGAACGGAAGGCAGGATTTAAGAATAGTACTTTTTGTAACGCGTGCATGAAAAGTTCTACTTTTCGCACCTGCTGAGAGTGGCGTAAGTGAAACTTTACAGTAACGACACGGCACTTTACTTTACGCACGCTTCTCGTACTTTACGCACGCTTTTTGTACTTTAAGCACGCTTGTCGTACTTTACGCACGCTTTTCGTACTTTACGCACGGTTCTCGTGCTTTAAGCACGCTTCTCGCACTTCACGCATACTTCCCGTACTTTGCGCACGCTTCTCGTGTTTCACGCTCGCTTCCCCTATTTTAGGCACTCTTCTCCTACTTTAAAAACCACTAAAGTGTAAAAAAATTTGCGAAAAAGTAGCTAATGCGATCTGCGTATGCGCAGTGTTTTTCTAAAAAGCATTCGCCACGCGTTACAGGCACTAAGAACAGGAATTTGTATGCATGTCAAAAGTTTTGTTTGGCGCGTCTAAATTAATATCTGGTCGAAAGGGTTAACGGAAGACTGACGACAGTTTGAAAAAAATAAATGTTGACAAAAATGGCGAATTACGTAACTGATACCGGATGAGAAAACATAATCCATCCGGATGGAAGTAATTTGTGCCCGGATAGCGAAAATAAATTACGGAAGGAAGGGGGTCGAAATAGCGGATCTGCCATCGTGCTTCGCCTACGAAAGGGAAAAACGCGTGCGCTGTTAAAAACGTGGAAAAATAGTGACGGCGTTACGAGCGGACGCACTATTTCAAACAATGTTTTTTTTTTTGTTCATTTCTTTTTCACCGCGTTTGGAAATTCGACGCTGAATTCTACTCTTTTCAGGCATGCCGAGTCTAACGGCACATACGTCATGTGCCCGGGGCTCGTCGGGCAACGTTCGAAACAATACGAGCAATTTTCACCGGCAATCCGCGAGCAATGGACAATCAGAACGCCCGAATACATCTTTTTTTCTTTTTCGAACGGATTCAACGTGTTAGCCTTTCTATGCGTCTATGGCATGCGACTATGCGACACATGCGTCTGTGTGCGTCTATACACAGACACAAACATTTTTCTATAAATATTACATTGAATATGAATTTTTACTTTATTTTTTGTATATTTTATTTTCATTATTATTTTTATTTTAAGAAAATGTTATTTATATTTATCTATTTTTTTCGCTTCAGAGCACCTCTCTGTGCGTCTATGGCATGCGACTATGCGACACATGGGTCTGCGTGTGTCTATACACAGATACAAACATTTTTCTATAAATATTACAGTGAATATGAATTTTTACTTTATTTTTTGTATATTTTATTTTCATTATTATTTTTATTTTACGAAAATGTAATTTATATTTATCTATTTTTTTTCGCTTCAGAGCAACGGCCAAACGTTTGGACAAATTTACCGGACGTAATTTCACAGGGACGCAATTACGGCTCGTCGAGGAAACTTAAATTGTCCTTAACGCGATAATCTCGCGACGCTCGGGCGAAAAATAAAATGTAAAAATCGTATACAATCGTGCAGAAAGACGAGAATCTTATTTCCGGGCTGCCAATTTCCCAACTCATCTACCTGAGCCGGGAACTTAAAAAGAATCCTCAAGCGTCTGTGAATTGAATCTCTCGAGAAATTGACAAATTCCAAGCCTCCGTGTATCCCCGAGGCTCGGCGGAGAAAGATAAATGAGCGGCGTTAAACGAACGAGAAAGCTTCGCCCCTGCTGGGAGTCTCGATCGAGCCGTTGTAATTCTCGCGAGCGATAAGCGGAGCCATCAATTTTATATCTCGTCGGAATCAGAATCGAGGATATCGGGAGACGGAGGCGAGCGACTGAAAAACCATTTCGACTTTGGATTTTCCCGGCAGCGCCTCCGTGAGAAATTAATTCGAGGCGCCGATTACCAGGATCGATCGATGGAGCGCGTTGGAAATTTTGAACGATTTTTTTTTTTTTTTCTTTACTTTTGCCCTCTTTGGAATTAAGACGACATCCGACACTCAGTCGGAAATCAAAACTGTAATGCTATTTTTTTCGAGGCTGCTGAAACTTTATTGTCTAACGGAAATAGAATGTCACTGCGTTTACGGATTGTACAGTGGGCTCCAATTTCCTTTGAACACTAAATTTCAGGGCCCTTTAAAAAATAGCATCTTTGGAATTAAGCCGCACCTCGCACCTAATCGGTAATCAAAACTGTAATGCTATGTTTTTGTTTGGATGCTGAAACTTTGTTCTCTAATGGGAAGAAAATGCCACTGCATCAATCGATTCTACACCCAGAAAAATAATTTATTTGACGACCACCGTTTATTTGGTTTAAGTAAAATATTTATTTGATTAAAATAAATATTTATTTCATTTAAGTAACTATCTGCTTAATTGAAATAAATGTTTATTTAAGTCAAATAAATATTTTACTTAAACCAAATAAACGGTGACCGTCAAATAATTTTTTTTCTCAGTGTACAGTAGATTCGTATTTCCTTCGAACGCTGAAGTTTCAGAACCCTTCAACAAATAGCATCGTTGGAATTAAGGCTACATGAAACATCTTCCGTACTGTCTACCCCGCTCCCAGTTGGTAATAAAAACTCTAATGTTACTTTTTTCTAGGCTGCTGAAATTTCATTGTCTAAGGGAAATACAATGCCGCTGCGTTGATCGATTCTACAGTGGGCTCCAATTTCCTTTGAACACTAAATTTTCAGCACCCTTTACAAAATAACATCTTTGGAATTAAGGCCATATGGAACATTCTTCCTCCTGCCCATCCCGCACCTAGTTGGTAATCAAAACGGTATAGCTATTTTTTTTTTAGTGTATTGAAACTTTATTATCTAACGGAAATAGAATGCCGCTACGTTTATCGATTCTACAGTGGGCCCCAAATTCCTTTGAACACTAAATTTTCAGCACCCTTTACAAAATAACATCTTTGGAATTAAGGCCATATGGAACATTCTTCCTCCTGCCCATCTCGCACCCAGTCGGTAATCAAAACTGTAATGCTATTTTTTCTACGATGCTGGAACTTCATTCTAATTAACTTAATACTAAATAGAATGCCACTGCTCTATCGATTCTACAGTTGTCCTATTTCCGTTGCACACTAAATTTTCAGCACCCTTTAAAAAAAAGCATCTCTGGACTTAAGGCGTTGTGAAACAATCTCTCTCCCACCCATTCCGCACCCAGTCAGTAATCAAACCTGCAATGCTATTTTTTCCAGGATGCTGAAACTTTATCGCCCAACGAAAATAGAGTGCCACTGCGTCTATAGATTCCACAGTGGGCTCCTACTTCATTTAAACGCTAAAGTTTCGTCACCCTTGAAAAAAACAACATTACCGTTTTTGTCACCAAAGTGCCTCAACAAAAAATAAAATTGAGGATCTCGTCATAGAGAAAGGGTAAAACTGATCAGCCGCAAGTGTCTCTGGAGCCCACGTAAACACCAACTTTCCCGAATTTCCCAACTTTATCAGACTCCTCTCTAAAGTCCGTGGAATTCCCAGGAACAGTGGGGAAAAACTGAGAATGAAAGAAAAAAATTGAGAAGGAAGAGCATGGCGAAAGCATCAATACGATTCTCATGGGAGTAAACTTTCGCGCGAAATGGATCGAACGGTTCCGTGTGCGACGAATGACATTTTTTCTCTCTCGCTCTCTCTCCCTCTCGAGGTATAACCGTATGCGCGGAGGATAACACCGGGAGTGCACTCGGAGTACCCGATAAATCCTTGAGAAGATCGATTCACGTTCGGGGACCCTTTGCTCGGGCAACGGTAGCGCGACACCCTGAAAGAGACTCGCCTCTTTCAGTGGGCATGCAAAAAACCACTCCAATTTCTGTTAACGAGTCCGGAGGATATTCCAGGTACATCCACTGGGAGGCGAGCTTCTCGAAATTTAATTAACGGTGCGCGGAGGCGCTTACAGCCGGTGTCAAAATCCTGAAAATTGATCCTTCAGTTTTCAATTGTTTTTACCAAAAACCCGATAAATCACTTTATTTTCGGTAAAGTATGTTTTTTTTTTTCGTATAAAAAAAAATCTTGGAGGAAGTATTCGATCTGAATACATGATGGGTCAATAATAAAGAATAATGGACATATGCATTGATATTTTTTATACATCCATTATACTCGTCACGCTGCTCCAATTTAACTAGCGCTTTTGAATATCGGACAAACCGCGGAGTTAAAGTTTACTCGAGTAAAATACGATTCCACGTACTCCGTAAATTGTAACTCGCGAATCTTATTACCCTCGGGTTTCGTTAAAGTATAATTTGTATACATATATATATATATATCTACAAAAATAAATTTTCGACGTAGTATTCGATCTCGCGAAAAATTGTCGGACCAGGAATAAAAAAATAATCTCTAGATGCATTATCAATTTTTATATTATCCATTATATTCGTCATGGTACTTTAATTTAAGCGTTACCGTTTGCTTGAATAAAATGGGCTTCCGCGTACCCCACAGATTGCAACTCGCGAATTGTCTTTTCCTCGTGTTTCGTTAAAGTATAATTTTTGTATTGTTAAAAAAAAGTCTTTAACTAAGTATTCGTTCTTCCCAAAAATTCTAGAACCATACATCTCCAAAAATATGGACAAATGCATTAATAATATTTATATATCCATTATATTCGTCACGTTGATTTAACTTAAGAATTACGATTTGCTCGAGGAAAATATGATTCCACATGCCCCATAGATTACAACTCGCGAATGGTGTAAAATATCATTTTTCTTATCATAAACAAAAAAAAATCTTAAAAAAAACATTCGATCTCCCGAAAAAATGTCGGGACTAAAAATAAAAAAATTATCTACAGATTATTAGATGCATTAATAATTTTTATATGTTAAAGTATAATTTTTGTACTGTAAAAAAAAGTCTTTACCGAAGTATTCGTTCTCCCAAAAAATTTTAGAACCAAAAATCTTCAAAAATATGGACAAATGCATTAATAATATTTATATATCCATTATATTCGTCACGTTGATTTAACTTAAGAATTACGATTTGCTCGAGGAAAATACGATTCCACGTAGCCCATAGATTATAACTCGCGAATGGTGTAAAATATCATTTTTCTTATCATAAAAAAAAATCTTAAACAAAGGATTCGATCTCCGGAAAAAATGTCGGGACCAAAAATAAAAAAATAATCTACAGATTATTAGATGCATTAACAATTTTTATACGTCCATTATAATTCGTCACGCCGCTTTAATTCAACTAGCGCCTTCGAATGCTGTACAAACCGCGGAGTTACCGTTTGCTCGAGTAAAACACGATTCCGCGTACCCCGTAGATTGTAACTCGCGAATCGTGTTACCCACAAGCTGAATCGCTAACTTCGTTAGAGATTCGCGACGAACGTTCGTCACGAGAGCAACGAGAATAGCGCGGAATCGTCCCTTCTCGTAGAGAATTTCGTGCTCTACAAATAAGTTCCTATCGATTTATACCGTCCGACAAAGAGTTACCGGCTTGCCTGCGAGAATAGGAATCGAACGGTACTTCGTACGACGGTTCAATCATTGAACATTTTATTTCCTCGAAAATGTCAACCAAGCGTACAACCGTGTAAGGGCTCAATGGATATAAAAAAAAAAAAACAAAAAAAAATTCAATAAACATTTATGATCGTCGAGCAAACGCCGCAGTCTCCTTAAGGTCGCGAACTCGCCGGGATAAGGGTGAGAGGGCGTCAAAGGGTAAAGGTCGGGGATGCATGAAAGGCAAACAGCGAGTACCCGATCCAGGCGATATCCTTGCGCCAAAGGATCCGAAGGAACGAGGAGGCAATAATTTCCTGAAGAACAGCGGGAAGCCCGTCGGATAAATGGGGATTTGCTTGTCAGATCGCGACGTAGGAGGAACTGTCGGTTGACCTAAAAGCGGAGAATTTAATTTCAGCGACACGCGACTCCGGGAAGGATGACCGTGGACGTTTAAGGGTATTTCATAATTCTACGTGCCTAATATGAGATCCCGAGGATGTATATATGTATATATTCGCGTTAGGGATATAATATTATTCGCCGCTGGAGATCCATCACGAACGGAGTGAACCTAATTTATGCTCCGAACAAACAAGGTCGTAACGATTAGGCGTACGGGAGGGGATGAACTCTGGAATCGGACGAGTGGGCGCGAGAGCGCACATGGTAAATTCATGAGTGTCTCAATTATACTTTCGGGTCAAAGGTCTGCACGATGCTGTCTTAATTCTCGATCCTCGTGACCCACACCGTTCGATCACACTCGTGAGCCATATTTTCGTATTTCTTTTTCTTACAGGCATGGAACTCGGAAACGATCTGTTGGAGCCCGAAAAAATGGCGAAAAATTCGCGGGTCATGTATGGTTCAAAATTTTTTTTTTATCGATTTAAAATATTAATTTTTTTATCAGAGAAACAGTATTTTTATATTATTCTACTTGATAAATCTCGATTCTTTATTTTTCATCTTTTTCTATTTCACTTTCTCATATAGGCATGAAACCCGCATCAATCTATCGAGCCTTAAAAGATGTCGAAAAGTTCGCGATTCGATGATGGTTTTTTGTTAAATCGATATCCAATATAAATTTTCGCACCGGAGAAATAGAATTTCTATATTATTCCACTTGCTAAAATTCGATTCTTTATTTTTCATGTTTTTCTATTTCATTTTCTCTTTTTCTCATATAGACATAAAACCCGCATCAATCTATCGAGCCCTAAAAGATGTCGAAAAGTTCGCGGTTCATTTATGGTTTCTTTTCATCCGTTTCCAAAAAAATTGTTTTACTCCGGAGAAATAGTATTTCTATATTATTTCTATTAGCTAAAATTCGATTCTTCTATCTTGTGGAATAATTGAAATTTTATACCTATCTTTCGTTTCCTTATTGTTTCAATTATTATTGTAGAAATTATTATTATATATACATATATATATATTTTTAAGAAAAATATACCAATTATTTGATCTACTGCAGTGCGTTAAAGAAGTGGCGAGAGCAATTTTTTTCAAAGGAAATAATCCTTTGGCAGGCACACGGTAAATCGAGGAGTACGAATTGCCTCTGAACGGTGTGTTCCGAGTCAATCGATGGCATGTTCCCAGGATGTTCGTATTTCTCGTTCGCCGCGGGCCGTACCGTGTAATCATATTAGTGAAGCGATCTTTTCATATCCTCATTTTTTCGTCGATAAACCGTACCCGGAGGAGCGCGGTAAGTGCAGCAACCGAACCCCAAACGGTTCCCGTCAGATCGATCGAGACTCCGGCGTATAACAGTATACGAGGCGAGGAACTTACGTACTCCGGTCACGAATCACGAAGCTCATTTAGTAAAGCAGACTTGGCCGGCGTGCTTTACCGTCAAAATTAATTTACATTTATCCCTCAATTAAAGCGTTGATTAAAACGAGACCCGAGCGGATCTCGACACGCTCTGCCTCGTTTTGAATTAAGTCTCAAGCTCGCTAACGTTTCACCGGCTGCACAGATTCAGCCAACCGCAGAATATCGATTTTCTATTTTTTTTTTAACTTTGATCTCAATCAGCCCTCAAAATTTAATTCCCCCCTCCCAGGACTTTCCCCCCCCCCCCCCCCCCCCCCCCCCCCCCCGCCCTGACAGCAAGCGAAGAAACTGCATAATTAACTTTTTCTCCAACTGCCGGGTCCACTCGAATCTGCATGAGACTTTTATCCTAAAGATTCTTCGTCCAAGATGCAACGACTGGGCAAAGTTTTTCAATTAAACAGCTCGTACCGAGACGCGAAGTGATACGCGTGGCGCCGGAATATTAAAGCGAACCGGAAGGAAGAGATGTTAGCACGGTAAAATCTCCGGAGGTTGTGACACTTAAATATTAACATTGGTAATGGATATTTCTTTTGGAATGTTATATATTACTCAAGGGCAAGGTCTAATCGCGCATTCGAAACGCGACTTACACCTGTGTAATAGCCGATTTATGAAACACCGCCGTATCGCGACGAAATTCCAAGGAAATCTGTCCGGAACGAACGACTTTCGAACATGCGAGAGTGAAATATTTATTCGACACTCACCGAAACAGCAGGAATCCTAGACCGGTGACGGCGGCACGGCGGACGTCGTCGTTGACATCGGAGACCTGTCGAAAGACAAATACAATGTTAGTAATTTAAGGAAAGTTGATCGAGGCGGAAAAACGGGAGCGCGCGAACAGACGAACAAATGTTGACCGTGACAAAGTAATTTGCGCAAGGTTTCCTCATTTATTAAAATTTTGCACACAGTTGTCTCTATGGGAAAGTTCGTTGATCGACTTTGACTTCCTCAGAGAGGAAGCTGCATAAAAGATTGTAATAAATGAGAAAGCCCTGTGGAAATTACTTTGCAACTTCTTTGGTAACGTACAAAAATTTCTACATCTCATAAAATTGAAAAGATCATCATTTTTCACGAAAATATAAAAATAAAATTTCATAAAATTTTTCTTTAAAGGATGTTTTTATCCTTGCTGTGTCCAAAATCGGCTAGTGAATCCTTCGAAGAAATTTGGGGGAAAATTTAATTTAAAAAAGATCATTCAAAAACGTAAACTTTCGCAGATTTTTTTTTTTTTTACAATTTTCCAATTGAAAATAGTGACTGATATGAGAAGGGCGTAAGCAGCAAAAATATTATGCATCGAAGCTTTCGGCCACATAGGTATAATAATTTCTATAGAATTTTTTTCCCTTTACCCTTCCTTTTCGCAGCGTTCGGAGCCTTTCCGCTCGAATGCAAAATATATTGAAGGATTCCGCAAATATTTATAGTAAAAGCGGAATACTTACAGCGACGTGAAGGAGCTTTCTGATCGCCTGGTTATTTCCAGTGCCGCAATACGCCATCGCCAGAGTGTACATTCCGCTGCGACGAAGTATCGGATCTTTGTCGGCGCAAAGAGACGTTACCAAAGGATCGGCTTCCTCCAGTCGACCGTACATCGTGAAAGCAATGCCTACCGCTAAACCTCGCAGAATCTTTTCGTGCTGCGTTTCTTGTGCATACTACAAAAAAATTAATCACAACTGTTTATACTTAAATGTTTCGAGAAATATTATACTACTACTAGTAAATGCGCTTCATCAGCCTCGGTAATACACGTGGTATGGCGTCACAAAATGTGTGATTTTTTTCCTCAGGCTAATGGGCTATTGACCATGCCTTCAGACCACAAATATTATTATATTTACTGTAATTCTTCAAAAATGTCATGATATTTTAAGGTAGTATTAGCGCAATGACTGACGCCGCCTAAGTTTGAGAGAAATAAAAGAGAATTACAAACACTTCTCCATCGGATAAAAATCTGTAAAAAATCGAGCATATGGAAGATGCTGATAAGATTGTTCGTCCATAATAATGATCCCAAAATGTTATTCGTTTCCTTTATGTTAAAATTTGTTTAAAATCGTAATTTT
>JAPYZC010005436.1:0-21052 GCA_030522665.1 Ichneumoninae sp. A BG-2022a | reverse complement strand
CATATTTCACAATTAATCGACTACAAGTAACCGGAGAAATTAACTTTTTAATAACAATCTGGTAATTTTTTTCCTGTCGATAAATGAGCGTTCTAGCGCAGCTGAGACTCTGTGTGCTGTAAAACAAAGTTATCTGAAAATTAATTAACGGAATCGGAAGCTTTTCTAACCTAAACTGTTTCTGAAATTTCGAAAATAAGTGCGGTGCAATTTTACAGTAAAATTTGGATCTTTAATGAAAATATTTGTAAGTTTCAGGCAAAAGATTTGCAATTGTGATGTCCGGTATTTCAATTTTACAAATAAAGGACTTTAAATAATCCAAATAATGAGTACTTTAAATAACGTAAGTAATGTTTAAGTAATGTAAGTATTTAAATAATGTAAGCAAATTCCAAGTTCAAGTACATTCAGTTTACAATTTATTTTTACAGTGTCCACGAATGTTACTTTTTTATTTTTCCTGAATACGAGCGTAGGCATTTGACAAAGTGAAATGCCGTGTGTCGCTGAATAAGAATTGCAGAAAGCTCGTCGCAGGCGTCGCACGTATCTCAACGCTCTGAGCGACAGTAACGGGCAGGTGTTCAAAGCGATCGCGAGACGTTTATCAGGACTACTCATCGCAGACCTTGTTCAGGGCCTGCGGTAAGACTTTGTCTCGTGCAGCGTGTGGAAATCTGGGAATACACGCGATGCTGCACGGAAATCGATAACTTTGCTTCGCGCGCGACGGCATTAGAAATAAAATAAAAAACAAAAAAACAATTTTACAGAAAAAAAAATTGTTTCTCGCATGAGTCACGTTCGTGGAAATTCCGTGTGCTAAAATGACACGTTGCCGTTGCGTTAATGACAAATCAATCCGGAGAATCGTGGCTAAGCGTTCGGCCGACGATTATCGGAGGATAGATTACGAGCTCGCGCTGTCTGGCTAAGCGTGCGCCATATAACGTGTTTGATATCGTTTTCACTTGGTCCGCGATATGGATATGGTGAAAGTGGTCTGTAAATAACTTTCGCGATTTTTTTATTTATATTTTTATGATTTATTACGAGACTGAAATTATCGACCGATATACTATGATCGAGGGTTTTACATTGTCGGAGGGGGTTATTGAATTTTATAAGAGTTCAGATGACGAAAACAAAAAATTTCACCCCGAATGTGGTACTTTAGTCCAAATTGTTTTTTTTTTTTTTGCATAAAGTTGAAGCAAGGATAAACTATATTTTGACGTTCTGTTTCGTGAATAAAAATTGACCACCCTGTAACAATAAATATTGGGCAACAAACTACAAGATCCTATTCGTTTGTTCAATATTTTTTAATTGTCGTGTAAATCATCCGAAAATTAAAGCAAAGGGTTGAACGCTGCGATTTGTTATATTTTTAATTTGTTATATTAAATTTGCGTCAGTTTTTCTTCAAATATGTATTTGTGTATCTGTCATTCGCCCATCGGAACAGTTGTAGGTAGATCCTACACTGTATATTCTCTTAAGAAACCGTAAAATCCCGGAGCAAGATTAGTGTATCGCAGTCTGCGGCGAGTTTCTATTTTTAACGAAAAACAGTTCGTGGAATTTTTACTCATGCAGCAAGTAGAACGAAGTTTCGGGCAGCTTAAGGAGGGAGTCTCGCTGCGCGCTGGCTTCGCGTAAGTTCGACAACAATAAGAGAAAATTGCAAGTACTTCTTGATGCTGTAAAAATCTGAAAAAAATCATGTATACTAAAGGTACTGAGAAGATTCGTTTTGCATAATAATACATTTCAAAATGTTATTAACGAATTCATCAAAAAATTAATTGGTTAACAAATTACCCCGCAACAAAACTTTTTTTTAACGAAAATTATTCGTTTATTTTTCTGAATACGTATGAATTTTTTCAGATTTTTAAGTAATCGTTGATTTTTGTTTTATAAAAAAAATGAAAAATCAACGATTACTTAAAAATCTGAAAAAATTTATACGTATTCAGAAAAAGTTTTGTTGCCGGGTAAATTGTTAACCAATTAATTTTTTGATGAATTTGTTCATAACATTTTGCAATTATTATTATGCAAAATTAATCTTCTCAGAACCTTTAGTATACATGATTTTTTCCAGATTTTTACACCATCAAGAAGTACTTGCAATTTTCTCTTATTGTTGTCGAAATTATGCGAAGTGAGCGCGCAGCGAGACTCCCTCCTTAAGAAGGGAGTCTCGCTGCGCGCTAGTCAAACGAGAGTTACATTTTTAAAGTCATTTACACAAACTCTGACGCATCTATTGATTACAGTGGATGGTTATTTGCATTACAGCAGATGTCCTTAACCTAGAAAAACATTCATTGCAATGGATTTGCAAAAATATTAACTGGTTTGTGCTAATTTTTTCGAAAACATATTCGTTCAGATTTTTAAAAGAATCATCTGCAATTTTCACTCGATTTTGATGTACTATGGCTTATTCTCTTCGTAGAGAGAGGCTCTACGAATTCACCGTCTAGATATTCTACAGTATTTTCCGTGCAAAAATTATAGCTGTTTCTTTCCGAAGGAATTTCGCCGA
Source organism: Ichneumoninae sp. A BG-2022a (assembly GCA_030522665.1). NCBI lineage: Eukaryota > Metazoa > Arthropoda > Insecta > Hymenoptera > Ichneumonidae > Ichneumoninae sp. A BG-2022a. The sequence goes on along the minus strand of JAPYZC010005436.1, from coordinate 18,492 downwards.
TGGATAAACAAAAGGCTGCTATCTTTAAACGGAAAATACTATCGAATTTCTAGACGGTGAATTCGTAGAGCATCTTCCAAGGATCAGAATGAGTCGTTAATACACCAAAATACGGATTATGCTTTGAAAAAGCTGAACGAAAATGTACCTTTTCGAAGATTAGCATAAACCAGTTAATGTCTTTGCAAATCTATTGCAACTAATAGTTTTCTACGTTAAGGACGTAGAAAACTATTATCTGCCGTAATGCAAACAACCATCCGCTATAATCAATCGTTGCGTAAAAGCTTCTATGAACGACTTTAAAAATATAGCACTCGTTTGACTAGTGTGAAGCGCTTCAATCTCCTTAAACATTTGAAGCACGGTGTATCCCAGGACATACCTCTTTGAATTAAAAAAAATGCATTGATGACCAACCGATGAATTTGAAACCTCATACATGTATAAAGTAAATAAAAAAATAATTAAAGTATTCTTCAAAGGTTTAAGGTAGTCCTTTCGTTATATCTGACGCCGCCTAAGTTTGAAAGAGGATTAAGAGAGAATTACAAACACTTGACGGTCGGATAAAAATCTGTAAAAAATTAAGCATATGGAAGGTGCTGAAAAGATCGTCTTTGCATAATAATAATTCCAAAATTGTATTAACAAATTACTCAAATAAAAAATTATGCAACAAACCCGGCAAACCAATGATTTTTCTCGTGAAAACGATTTGTTACTTCTTTTTAATACTGACGAATTTTTTCAGAATTTTATTTAATATTTATAAACTGCGTTTTGTTTGGATTATAAAATTTCTTTAAAACTGCAATTTTCAAACATTACATAAAATTCTGAAAAAATTCATACGTATTCAGAAAAATTGACACATGATTTCCATAACAAAAAAAGTTTAGTTTGCCGGGTAGTTTGCTGCGCAATTTTTTATTTTTCAATAATTTGTCAACATGTTTGGAATTAGTATTATACAAAAACAATCTTGTCAGCACCTTCCATATGCTCGATAATCTCTCTCATTCCTCTCTCGAACTGAGGAGGCGTCAGACATAACGAAAGGACTACCTCAAGGTAGACATTTTTTGTTTATATGGGAAAAATGTGTAGAAAGTCACAAAATTCAAAGTGAGTTTACAAATCTGAAAAAAATTCATACGCATTCAGAAAAATAAACGAATCATTTTCATTAAAAAAAGAAAGTTAGGTTTCCGAAAGATTTGTTGAACAACTTAATTTCCCATTAATTCGTCAATAACTTTTGGAATTATTATTATGCAAAATTAATCTTTTCAGCACCTTTAATATGCTTGATGTTTTAAATATTTTTATACCATCGAGAAGTGTTTGCAATTCCCTCTAATTTCTCTGAAACTTATGCCAAGTGAACACCATTCGCAAGGACTACCTTAACCGGCTAGTTCGTTCTGTGGTTAAGAATACGTAAACAAATGCCACTCGTCCGTGATAAAATAATTTAACGCTATTCTCCATAAATTTTCAAGTCCCATTGGTGCACGACCGGACATTAAAAAAAATGCTCTGCCGAGCCGTTGCAATATCGAGCGAAGATCTACTCTAGGGCGTGAGCGTCTAGTTGCACCACATTCACCCTCGATACCGGGTGTATAAGCGTGTGACTGCGCGTGGAGCACTCGGGGTATTTTAAGAGGTGGGGTGAGGGGGGGGGGGGATTAGGGGCCGAACAGTCAAGGAATAAAAGTATGAATCCCCACGGACCCCCAGAGCGACGATTTCCCGTCCTCCCGGCGCGGATAGCAAATTTCACTCGGCCAACACGCTCCCGACTTATCCTCGTCCGATGACAAATCCTTATCGACGTAAACCGCACGAGATAATATTTTGCAAAAAAACACAAAAAAAAAACGAAGTTTTTTCGTCCGGAAGCGAGGGTAAGCCACTCGACCGATTCACGCGCGAGATAAAATCATGCGCACTTCTCGGCTCTCGACAAATTGACATTTACCTTGAGTCACTGTAAATTTTTGCAACGATCAAAGCCAGATTTTCCTTCGCCACTGCGACGTTTCGCACGAACGAAAACAAAGGATCGGCGGTGGAGAATTCTCTCGAAGACTCTCGTCGCGAACAAACGAGGGATCGACAATAACACGAGAGCTTTTTTTCATACCCGTCTGCGAAAGGCAACGAAATCGAAGACACCTTAAAAAAAAACAGCGAAGTTTCACCGTTGCACGAGTGACAATCGAGGGAGCGTGAAGAAACGCTCTATCGCGAAATGTACGTAGAACACTGCCGAAAAAGTAATCGAGGAGATTTGCAAACAATGGGACAATCCCGGGACGAAAGAATGTTTCACCGAGGTGTAACGGGAATCGGGTATGTTCGCTGGACGCAATCGAGGCCGAATAATAATTTTGTAAAAAAAAAAAAATCGTTACCCAGCCATGCCTCGTTGCGATAGTCTCCGAGTCAATTCCCGAGAAAAACGCCTTCCCGCCCCCCTGCCGACTGTGTTAACAATCCGCGACCCCTGCCCATTATTTCACGCCGAACAATCAGTCGAATTATATTGACAAAGGCACGAGAGAGTTCGTGCCGGGATAATGCCTCGTCGAGACGCTCTCGCCGTCACTATAAACAATGATCGATGTTGGGAAAAGCGAAGAAACGATTAAAAAAAAAAAAAAGAAAAAAACGTACGAAGAAAAATCCTTCGAGTAACGGAAAAACCCTTGGGGGTAGGAGGATGGTGTTGGGGGGGAGGGGGGAAGGGTTTTTTTTTTTTTTTTTTTTTTTTTTTTGGGTACACTTACCTCATGTTTGCTGGGCTGGGGGGTGAGTGCTATGCCCTCATGCAAACCGAATTTCTGCTCCTGCACAGTATCTCACTGAGCCCATGAAAACACGCGAGGTTCGGACAGGACTTGCGATAATTCGACATAAATAATAACGGCACTAACACCACTGTGACACCACCCTACTGCTGCACATCTGGCCGGCCATATTGCCGACTCGGAATTTCTACTCCTGCTTTGCGGCCGTGGTTGGACGAAACTACGAAGACACGAAACTGCGGACCGCGAGGGCAGCAGTGCGACCGCTGCGCTCGCGACGGCCGTCTCGCGAAGCTTTGGCGCGAGTTTCAAACTCTTCGTATCTGTAGGTTTTACAGATACAAAGTTCTGTGAGTTTTATCTGCGACTTTATCTGTAAGTTTTATCTGTAACTTTATCTGTAACTTTATCTGTAACTTCATCTGTAACTTTATTTGTAACTTTATCTGCAACTTTGTCTGTAACTTGTAAAAATACACAAGCAGTTCTTTGCAAACTTACGACGCGATAATATTTAGGCAATTCAATGCCTGTGGAGTTTCTGGACAACGAAAAAAAGAATCTGTAACTATATTGCGTCGATTGTATGTGCGTATTGATAATTATTTATCAATGAGAAGAAAAAAAATACGCACGCATTTTTGTGTAAAATTAATGCAACATAATATTTAGGCAGTTTAGTACAAGAAAAAAAGAATTTGGAACTATATTGCGTCAATATGATGTGTGCGTATCGATAACTTATCAACGCGAAAAATAAAAAAAAACAACTGCGATCCAACATCGATAATTCCATCGGAATGTAATACTATTTTACAACATTTATCATTGTTACGAAACACGATAAGAATAATTAATGTTTAATTAACAATGTCCATATATACACGCTCAGCGCCGCAGTGCACACGCACAAAAACCGGCGCGTCAGTTACGGCGGCTTAAACGAGTACACATGTAATTCGCCGGAGTATATCTGTATATATGCGCACGCATGTGCGTATTGGCTCTCAATCCGATAACGTTCTCCGCAACCACAAATTTCTCTCGATCCGGCTGATAAGCGCACGGCTCCCGAGACAAAAAAAATGCATCCAAACGCACCGAACCGCCAGAGGAACAATCGTCACGCCTTTGATTCACAAAAAAAAAATTTTTAATAAAATTAAAAAAAAAAAAACTTCATCCCAATCTTTCTTCATTATCGATGGGGCAAGAGCAAGGAGACGTTCAATTAGTCACCGATGTGCGGAGTCAGTAAAGCAATGACCGAGAAACGCGAGACGCCGTGTGCGTGCGACATATATGTGTGGATTGGTAAAAAAAAATATGTGAATCTCGATGTTTACCCGATATAAAAAAAGCCCCGAGTCAAAACTTAGAAGCAAACACCATCGACGAGCCTTGCGAGCCGTGCCTCGGACAGCAAAAAGAGTTCGTCCCGTGTTTGTGCGATCGCGGTGTGTTTTTTTTCTTTTTTTTTCACGTTCCATTCGATAAACGTCTCTGATTCGTTTTCGTTGCAACGCCATTTTGTGACCACGCACAGGGGGGCAAGAGAGAAGTAAACATCGTGAAAAACTTTCTAATCGGGTTTATCAGTGGCGCGTACGAGACGTTACGGGCGAGCGTCGTCGTCCGTTCGACGAGAGAAAATTCGACGAACGCCTCGTCGTCCGTTCCGTGGCTCGCTCGACGCTCGCGGGCTTATCGGAGCGATTAATTTTTCGCGCCAATTCGTTCGATGCACCTGGTACATCTGCTTACCCCCGATAAACAGCTGTCCGGCCACCGTTAATGCAGGATTTTCTTATCAGTTGTGTGTTGTCAATGTTAACGGCGAATCACGGCTGAAATATGTGAGGTAGAACGAATTTTCGCAACTTATTTACGACGATCAACCGCTCGACGTGCCTCGATGTCGTTCGGTTGTTCGGAGAATCTTGTGGCTCGACGTCGAGTAACTGCGACGCTCGTTTGAAATTTTTGTTAACCTGGCTATTAACATGGCATCTCCGCAGCTCCGCCGCTACTTTGGGTGTCCTCTTGGCGGTGTTTTCTCTGCGCGTAACGAAACAAACTCAACCGAAGAAATTTTTGCAACATTCGTTTTTAGTGCGGTTAGTTTTTTTTTTTTTTTCACCTCGGATGACTGCGTTAATTTGTCGATGCAGTTGGACCGATCGGCAGGTTTGATTGTAAATAACGCGACGATGGCACGCTCCTCTGGCCGGACTCCTGTCCAGTTTTGGTTGAAGGTGCTTCGCATCGCATTCCACTTTGTGGAGCGCCAGGCGCAATGTCTGAGCCAGTTTCACTGTATTCGCTCCGGGTGTCCTCTTGACGGTGTTTTCTCTGCGCGCAGCGAAAGAAACTAAAGACTAGAAATTTTATTTTTAGTGTGATTTTTTTTTTAACTTAAACGACTGTGTTAATTTGTCGATGCAGTCGGACCGACCAGCAGGTGATTCGGATGTAAATAAGGCAACGATGGTACGCTATTCTGGCCCAACTCTGGTCCGACTCTGGTCCAGTTTTGGTTGGTGCTTCGCATCACATTCCACTTTCTGGAGCGTCGGGCGCAATGCCTGAGAGCCAGTTTCATTGTATTCGCTCTGGATGTTCTCCCGGAGGTGTTTCATTTGCGCATTAAGAACAAACTCTCTCTCATCAGACGATGAAATGTTGCGACATTGATTTTTCGTGCGGTTAGTTCTTTTGCAACTCGGACGACTGTTAATTTGTCTATGCAATTGGACTGATCGACAGGTTGTAAATCGGGCTTCTCTGCCCCGACTCTGGTCCAATTTTGGTCAAAGGTGCTTTGCATCATAGTCTACCTTGTATAGCGCTGCGCACAACAGCGCCACAGAGTCAGATGTATCGAAAACAAGTAGATTTTTTTTTTTTTATTTGGTGATGAGTGGGACCTTTTATGGGAATTCTTGTTTAAACTATTGGAAACGGAGCAAGGAATTTATTGGGAAGCGCGTAAAGCTTTGATAAATGGTTTGCGATGCCGATAACATATTTTTCGTATGTTCGCTCGTGCAGACAAAAATTACCCCATTGCGCGGAGAAGTATTGTATAGAATGAGCATTGACGTTTTCGGAAGCTCGGCGATGCTTCAGGGTATCGGTTGAAATCTGTAAAACATAGTTTTTTACATTCACTTTCCAACTTCGATTAAAACTGAGTAGGGTGGTTTTCCGTGCTTGGAAATATTTTGGAGCATTGACTTCCAATCCACAAAATGTGATTCAATATTAATGTAATGTAATATAAAGATGTAAATTGCGTAAAAAAGCTCAAATTAATTTTAATTTCATTTTAATTGTATTAATTTTGTTTTGCAGGATGAGGAAAAATTGTACTCCAAAAGGTTCGAAATAGATGGAACCTACGGATAGGAAAAATCCCAAGGAATGTTTATAAGCTCGAACGACGTGGATGTCTGACAAGCGGAAAAATGTCCGGTGATTCGGGATGGAATGCCGTTGTCCATCATCCATCGGAATTAGAGCTCCAAAATTGGAACTGGGACGAGAACGATGAGGAGCCCGAGAGAGAATTACCTTCGACCGTTGATATGGATGCGATAAAGGGCGGGGGTAGCTGGGATCCGGCGACTGGTCGAAATGGTAATAATATAGCGATTCCTGTCGCCTTTGTCCTAACGTTGACCCTTCACGTACGCGAGCCTCGCGTCGTTATTTCGAATAACGATAGCAAACCATATATCGACGATAAAAATATCATTTTAGACAAATATAATATCAGAGAATATTTTTCCAAATTTCGGTATCGTCAATATTTTTTGAGATTTAGCGATTTTTATACCGCGCAATGTAAGTACTCGCTGAGCGAGGATCGCAGCCGAATCCCGTACGTGAAGGATTGAAAGGAGATAAAAAATTGCACGTTCCAATAATTATTCTAAACGTCAGATACCGATTCAGTCGATTCCGAGGAAGATTCCGACTCCGATGAGGACAGTTCCGGTGGAACCGAGGGCAGCTGCTCCTACTCCGATTCAGAATCCGACAATGAGAGCAGCGCCGAGGACGAGTGTGCAGAGACAGGATCGAACACCGACTGTTCTTCGGAAAACAGCGAGCAAACCTTCTCAATAAGGGAAACTAATTTCGAGCAGGTTCGTTCTATAGTATTTTATATCGAAATAATGCATTTATAATTTATTTATTTATTTATTTTTATATTCACGGGAATATCCTATTTACAGGGCGATATTAATATATCGGCCAAACATAATATTGGCAGTAGGAAGAGATCGTATTACTCGCACCTTCTATACTAGTACACATTTTTTATATAAAAAAAATTATTATTAATAATTCGTCATTAGTGTTTCAAAAAAAGGCATTTAAAAAAATGTCCTCCCACCTTTTTAAAGTACATATTATTATCTCAAATTGAACCTCGCGAAAGATGGGATGAAGCAAAAGATAGTAAGAGGTGCCGCATTCAACGTCTGTACCGAAAAAAATCGACGTCTTTCTTTTTGGGTATAAACGATAAATGTGGCATCTTTTAAGGTTTTTTGCTTAAGCCTGCCGTTCGCAAGATTCAATTTCAGATTAAAATCTATACCTATAGAGGGTGAAAATAATTTTTTTCGACAAATTCACCGTATTGGACATTTTTTGAAGTTTCTATATACAAATAAAAGAACATCACTAACGAATATGTATTTTGAGTTCACTACAAAAAATTATAAAAAGTTTATCTCCCAAACCGTAGAAGCATATATTATTTCCGATAGAAACGTCGGATGCGGCACTTCTTAGAATATGTTTGCTAGGGACGGGCTTTCATGAGCTTCAATTTGAGATCGAAACCTATAATTTAAAAGGTTGCGTGGAAAATTACAAAAAATGTATTTTTTGAGACTCATCCTATTATTAATATTGTACCAGAAACCTTAGCTTGTTCGAGAGACGACATCGAACGAGTTTCAAAATCGTCGTTAAAAATTCAAATTAATTAGTAATTCTTAGTAACTCTTCTCGTCCAATACAGGGTTCGCTGAAGCTGAAAATCAGTATGAAGGCTCAGAAGAAGGAGGAAATCGACAAGTCGAAGAGCGAGAAGCCTCGGAGAGTCGGAACGAGAAAATCGAAGGCGGCGAACAGTAGCGCGAAGGTGAAAGATTCGTAAAATTCGTACCGACCTCCCGATCGGTAATCCATTCGTAATCTTCGACTAAATCCATATTTCGAACATATTTTTTTCTAGAGCGGAGAATACACCACTGACGATTCGGATTCATCGGCAGGGCCGAGTGTTCCGAATTCTCAAGAGGCTTCCGTGCAGCCGGCTCCAGTTCCACCTCCGGCGTCGGCTCCTCCGTCGGCGCCACCGTCGCAGCAGCAGCCGCTGCAGGAGATCAACCAAGAGGATCTAGCGGCGATATTGCCGGATCAGGAGCACGAGGATGCTCCGTTCGACGGTTTCGAGGATTCCGAGAGCGGCCGTTTGGTCTCGAAAGCGATCGAGCGAATGTCCCTGGGCGCCGACTCGGACTCCAGCGAGACGGCCGATCAGAATCCCGTGCCGGTTTACAGCTCGACGCTGCTGCAGCAATTCGTCGAAAAGACGGCCCTGCTATCGGAACCCCGTAAGCGGCGTAGCAAGTTGGTTAAAAAAGCCACAGATCCGGAGTACGCTTGTTTATCGAACGTATCGCCCGATTCAGGCATCCAATCGGTGGACAACAGCCCTCTGCACTTGGCGATAAGTCCGGCGAGCCCTCCGGTGGCTTCGCAATCGCCGCTGCAAACGGTCGCCCCGAAGCCAGCGGTGAACGTCGATCGGGTTTTGTATCCACCGAAGCGAAAGCCCGGCAGACCCGCGAAGATGGTTTCCACACAGCCGCGAGGGCCGGGCAGGCCCCGACTCAGGCCCGAGGTCGTCGAGAAGATCGAGAAGATCGAGCGAAACGACACGCCAAATACAAAATCTCGAAAGAGCGAGACCGACGCGAAACCATCGAAAAACAGCAACCTAGAATCCAAAACTACCGTTCAGAGCAACAACAAGAGCGCAATCGCGAGTAAGAACAAAAAATTCAAGAACAAAAAATCTACGCAGAGCACGAATCTCGAGACTCCCGTCGAACCCGAAGAAAAACCATGCGAAGTTCGCAAGAGTCCGGAGAGACAGGAGAACTCCTCGAGCAAGCCGTCCTCGAAGAAGTTTACGAAGGAGACGAAGCCGATCGCCGAGCAGATAGTCAAGAAATCTCGACCCGAGAAGCTCGCCCCGGCCAACAAGACCGCCTCGCCGAGCGTGCAAAAGTCCGCTCGTCGCGAGCAGCCGGCTCACGAGGAGAGGAGCAGCAGCAGCGGCAGGAAGAGCTCGAAGGAGAACAGACTGGAGTCCGCCTCGGTGCCGAGCAAGAAGTCCGCGGCTGGAAAGAAATGCCCGCCGCCGGTCGGGCCCAGGCGTGTGCTGAAGGAGAACAAGAGCAGCAAAAAGGCCGCGAGCGAATCGGAGACGAACGGCGTCGGCGTGCAGACCGTGATTTCCCTGCCGGTCGTCAGTCCGATGAAGTCCGAGAGCATAGACGTGGAGTCCTACAAGTACGAGAAGTCCGTTCAGCCCTCGAGCAATCATCGTCACAAGCATCACCATCACAAGCACCGTCGACGAGTCGTGATTCCGCCGAAGGAGCCGATAAAGATAAATCCGAGCGTCACCGAGGAGCTTGAGAAACTGATCGACGAGTTCTCGCGCTCGTGCAGCCTCGGCCGCAACAACGCGAGCGTCGCTCACCCGGAGTTGCCGCAGATATTTCGCGTGAAGAAGATGATAAAGAAGCGCAAGGGCGGCGACATGAGCGCGAGCGAGGATCAGAAGCTCAAGAGGCGCCTGAAGAAGGAGAAGGTTCCCGCGAACGGCGACACGAAGAGCAGTCTGAACAACAGCAGCAACTCGAACTCCAACGAGCAGAGGCTACCGCTCAAGAAGCGACACTACCACGTCTCGAGTCCGCACAGCTCGCAGAGCTCGAGCGCGAGCGGAAACGAGGTGAACGCCAACGAATCAAATTCCACCGAGAATCACATAGAGGAGGCTATCGAGGCGACGATAACGAGATACACCGAGAGTCAGTGCAACACGAGCCAGAAGGAAATCGTTCCGGTTACGCCGAAGAAACGGCACAGGGACGCCGAGATCGCCGCTGCCGAGACACCGGCGAGCGAGAGCTGCGACTCCGCCGACGAGAAACCTCCGAACAGACTCGAGATTCAATCGAGGCGAAAGAAGAAGATCGTCAAGGATCTTCGCGTAACCGTGACGAAGCTGGCCTCGGAGACTCACGGCCTCGGCGACAAGACCGAAAAGTCCGACAACGCCGGCGAGAAGAGTCCAAAGGCGCACGCGGAGAAGTCGATAAAGTCGGACAGAGCGCTCGCCGAGAGAACGGAGAAGGTAAAGATCGACAAGACGCCCGCTGACAACTCGGAAAAATCGGACGCCAGCGACACTCCGAAGATCGAGGGTGAGAACGACAAATCGAACGTCGATCTCTGCGACACGAAGCCGCCGTTGACGAAGATCAGCGCGCCGGAGAAAAAAGAGAAGAGAGCGGACGTTATTCTGAACGTACCCAATCCGGTCAATCAACTGGCAGCTTCGATTCTCACTAAGAAGAAGATACGTCGCAGAAAGCCGATAAACCGCACCGGTTTTCCTACGTTGAAGAAGAAGAAGAAGAAAAAATCTGAGATTCCGAGCAACAACGAGGACTCCGTGGAATTGAAGCTGATAAGAAGAGCGGAGATCGTGGAACGCTCGAGCGTCGTGGACGTTGAAATTTCGAACGAGGAAAAATCGATACTGCTGGACAGTGAGATTCAGGAGGTACTTCCGATAGTAAAGGAACCGGCGATGAAGGAGAGCGACGACGAGAAAGTTGAGAATGCGATAGTTTACAAGGATTTCGAGGATTGCGGCCTGATCGAGCACGTCGAGGCCGGTCAGAGCTACTGCGGCGACGTGTCGCACGCTTGCAGCGGAAAATTGAGGGTGCGAAAGGACCTCGTGGAGTGCGACGGAAGTCGGCCCTGCGACAAATTGTGTCCGGTGAAGTTCGAGAAGATTCAGGACTCGAGGATGTACGACGAGAACGCGACGCTTGAGGAGTCCCTGGAGCGTTACAATCAGAGCCAGAGAATCGGCGAGCTGAGCGTGGAGAACGTGAAGAAATTGGACAGGGCGAGCTCGGACGCGAGCGTCAAGCTCGAGATCTCCGGTTGTCTGAACAACAATCACAAGCGAAGGAGAGGCTCGACGAGCCCGTGCAATCTCACGCTGAGGAACATAAAGAGATTGAGAAACGCTGGATACGACACGGAGAGCGACGCCCTGCCGAGCAGCGACGTCGCGAGCGACGAGCCCGAGGTCGGGAAACCGTTGGGCTCGGCGGGGAAAAGGAAACAGCCGAGATGGAAGAAGCGGTATCTTCAGGCCGGTTTGTTCTCGGATTATTACAAGGAGGACGAGCCCAGAAAGGTCTCGAGCTCCGACAGCGCGTCGGGGAAGAGCAAGATGATCTACGATCCTTCGGAGCATCCGCACGGATTGCTGCCACCACCCTATCATTGCGGAAAATTTTTGAGACAGAGGAAGATTCACTTTCAGCTGCCTTACGATCTCTGGTGGCTCCACACGCACTCGAGACTGCCCGGAAGGGATTTGGTGCCGTCGTGGAATTATAGGTACGCCGGGACAATTGTTTCAAAATTCATTTTCGTTTTCTTATTCGTTTTCATATTCATTTTCAAGGAGGGAGTCTCGCTGCGCGCTGACTTCGCATAAGTTTGACAACAATAAGAGAAAATTGCAAGTACTTCTTGATGGTGTAAAAATCTGAAAAAATCAGGTACTGAGAAGATTAATTTTGCATAATAATAATTGCTAAATGTTATTAACAAATTCATCCAAAAATTCATTGGTTAACAAATTACCCGGCAACAAAACTTTGTTTTTTACGAAAATGATTCTTTTATTTTTCTGAATACGTATGAATTTTTTTAGATTTTTAAGTAATCGTTGATTTTTTATTTTATTTATAGAACAAATCAACGATTACTTAAAAATCTGAAAAAATTCATACGGATTCAGAAAAATAAAAGAATCATTTTCATTAAAAAAAAGTTATGTTGCCGGGTAATTTGTTAACTGATTAATTTTTTGATGAATTTGTTAATAACATTTTAATCTTCTCAGTACCATTAGTATTTTTTTCAGATTTTTACACCATCAAGAAGTACTTGCAATTTTCTCTTATTGTTGTCGAACTTATGCGAAGTCAGTGCGCAGCGAGACTCCCTCCTTAAGAACAAAAGTATTCACGCACATTTGTTTTGTCCGCAGAAGGTTTTAAGCTCGTTCGCGAATATCATGTATGAGGCATTCTTTATAAACTGGGCCACTTTTTTCGGTCGACCTCTCAGATGTTTTTTTTTATTTGCCAGTTTGTAGTACTACCTGAGAGGTGCATATGTATTTCATATCTATTCGATTATTGTGATATATGTGATTTTTTTTTAGATTTTTAAAGTGCACCGTTCAGGATTTACTCAAACAATATTGGTCACTCAAAAAGTTCGTAGGAACATACATTTTTTTATTTTTCATCAACTTTCGAATGACGGTTGAGTCACAATTTTCCCGATACGGGAAAGTCCATGTATAGTGAAAAAAAAATTTGACTAAAAACACACCTTCGATTCAAATTTTAAAAAACATCTGAGAGGTCAACCAAAAAAGTGGCCCGGTTGATAAAGAATGCCTCATATACGTTTTTATATTTTTACTTGTTTATTTATTTATTTTATTAATACCGGGCTGGGCCTAATTGCAAGGGTGAGATGGAAACCTATCGCCCAATTAACAGTATGAGAGAGATCCATCGCATTAACAACGATTGCACAAAATAATCGAATAGATATGAAATACATATGAAACAATTGAACTTAAATTAATTTACTCTTTCATAAATCTGCGGTACAAATATTGCAGGGTCGATGGAGATATTCCATGCAATATAATATCTTAAAGAGTAACGTTCCATACAATTCAGTACACGCATTAAAGGCGTTCCATACATCAATTTATTCTATGCATTTACGATATATTCATGAAAGAAAATTGCGTTATTCGCTTCCGTAGCTTCTCATAACCATTTCATTGCTATTTTTATGCTGCTTATTGTACCCCTGTCTTTCTCTGTTTCAATTTTGTTTCAATAATTATTTATCTTTTTATTACAATAATGTACGTATCGCGTGTTTCAGAAAAATCCGAACGAACATCTACTTCGACGTGAAGCCAACGACGCTTTACGAGGCGCAGGCCTGCGAGTGCAAGCCGGAAAGTGGATGCGGGGATGATTGCATAAATCGCATGGTCTTCAGCGAATGTTCGCCGCAATTTTGTCCGTGCGGTGAAAAGTGTGAGAATCAGAAGATACAGAGACACGAGTGGTCGCCGGGCCTGCAGCGATTCATGACCGAGTGCAAGGGATGGGGTGTGAGAACCAAGGATTCCATTAAAATTGGCGATTTCATTCTCGAATACGTCGGCGAAGTCGTTTCGGAACGCGAATTCAAAGCGCGAATGGCTACGAGGTATCTTGTCAATTTCAGATTCAGATTTGATGCATGAAAATTATAATAGACCCTAATTTTCTTTGAGAGAATCTTGGTAAATAATTTAACTGAATATTTGATACGCAAACTCGCGTCGTAAAGAAAATACTTATTTTCCGTAAAAATTAAAAAAATCAAAATCAAAGTGCCAAACCGCGTAAAATTTTTATGACTGAAAGCGTTTCGTTAAAAACTTAACCAAACATTGAGGCTTTACCGCTCGAACTACTTTAGAAATTATCAAGTTATAAGAGTTTCAATTTTACGGGTCTAAGACATGCACAGCAGACATGTTTTCCAAATATGACTTTCCAATGGTTTGGAATATTCTGAACATGTTTTCATTAAAATCTCGATTTTTTTATCATGAAAACGAAGCTTCCTCTACGAGGAAACAAAAGAAATGGCAAAAGAAATATTTTTAAACAATGCATAAACGAGAAGTTATAATAGATATAAAAGGGAAACAAACTTTCCGTAGTGACGGTTTTGGCGCTTGCTGCAACGCTTGCGATGTTACGTGAAAAGCTCAAGCTTTGGTATTACTTCTTTAACGCTTTTCTGCACCTTATTTCATCATACATTTTTTAAATTAGAAAGTAAACTTTTTTTGACATTTTTGTTAACTTAGTCGAAATTGTGTGTTCTCAGGTACGCCAACGATACGCATCACTACTGTCTTCATCTCGACGGCGGTTTGGTAATCGACGGGCATCGCATGGGCGGTGACGGACGTTTCGTAAATCACTCCTGCGAGCCAAATTGCGAGATGCAGAAGTGGAGCGTTCACGGTTTGCCGCGCATGGCACTCTTCGCGTCGAGGAATATCAAGCCCGGAGAAGAGTTGACGTACGATTACAACTTCGCTCTGTTCAATCCCTCCGAGGGTCAGCAGTGCAGATGCGGCAGCGAAGGTTGCAGGGGCGTTATCGGTACGTTGATTACCTAACTATTTCGTACGGGCCCATATGATCCGCTTTGCAGGTATTTTTAAAACTAACTCCAATTCAGGATTACTAAAATAGTCCTGAAATAATTCTCCACTAAAAATTGTCCAGTTCAGGATTTTCGCTACAATTTTTTAATGTTTGGCACGTGCAAAACGAGTGTAAATAGAGTCCGCATGTTGGACTTTTTGATCTCGTAGAATTTATCTATGTCATCGGTCGATCAAAATTGAGGGATTCATTAATTTATCTCGTATTATTTCGTATTACGCGTCTAACTATTTCCTAGAACTCTATACGATCCACTTTGCACGTATTTTTAAGACAAAATCCAGTTCAGGATGACTAAAATAGTCCATTACTCAAATGAGATTACTGAAATAATCTTCGAGTAAAACTTGCACAGTCAAGGACTCTTTCCACTGTTTTTAACGTTTTTAATGTGCAAAACAAGTGTAAATAGAGTCAACTGAACTCCGCGATCTCGTAAAAATTGTATCGAAAATGTATCGATTAATTAATTTATCTCGATGTAATTAGGTGGGAAGAGCCAGAGGGTGGCTAAATCATTGGCGATAACGCCGTCGCAAGTGGAAAATCCTGAAAGAAGATCGGTGGGTCGTCCGCGCAAGAACGTCCGGAAATCTAACATCGTCCAATCGTCGAACACGAAAGGATTGTGCAAAACGCGCAAGATCGGCGATTCCACAATGGTTCACACTCCGTCGATAAAACCGATGTCCCACCAGCAGCGTTGCTTCGCTCAGCAGCATCACTGTTTCCTGTTGAGAAATTTGGAAAAAGTTCGGCGTCTAAAATGTCTCGTCAGCAACCATGTACAAACGAATGCAGGCAAAAACAAAGAGAAGACTGTGCAAGCGATCAAGGAAAAAACGATCGGAGATTCGAAGACACAGTCGGATGCATTTTATTCGCAGCTTACTGCACTGAACAACGTTACTTGCCGTACCGTGCGCACGCGAAGACTCGCTCAGGCCCAAGACGATCCAGAAGTTAATAAGACTGCAAAGCTGGCTAAAGTGAGGATTTTTTAAATAACGCTATAATAAGTTAACCGAGTTTAAAGGTTCGTGTAATTCCGAGGTCGGTAACAAAACAGCTTCCCTATTTTCTCAGAGACTCTTACGGGGAGCCGAAACACGTATGAGGCGGGAGAGACGAAGTTAAAATTTTGAATCCATTTTTTGTCGAATGGATTCTATAAAATGATAAATGAATTGCGGAGCTCAGTGGGTTAATCAAATAAACATTGAGTCCCGCAATTCGTTTTTTTTCTTTATAAAACCGTTTCGGAGGAAAATGGATTGAAAATATTGTGTGGTCATGTTGCACTTTAGCCCCACCTTAATATTTTGGGCAAAAGTAAATTTGGTTTTCATGCTTCTCTGTCTATGGACTACGAAAACCTAATTCGGTCTCGACCCAATTTCGTCGAAATATCACTCACCTCGGAAAAAATTGAGAGAACAATTGGTTTACTATCTCTCGATGTCCATTTCATATTGCCTTAAGTTAAAGCAAGTTAGATAAAGGAAAACTGAGTAATTTCTAGTCAATTTCATTTAGATCAAGTTACAAACTCCTTACAATTAAGTGGAAGCAAAAGTGATCCCAATTAATGAGAAATTAATAACTTGATTAATTCGCAATTGCGGACGTTACATTTAATGCGCGAATTGAAGTGTTTCGTCTTTGTTAACGTTGAAAATTTCTCTTTTGTTACAGGTGCTGAAGGATTTGTACAGTGTAGTAGCTAGTGCTAACGACGAGAATCATCAATTGCTCTGCACGCCCTTCATCGCTTTACCCCCGAAGCGAAAGCTACCGGAGTATTACGAGAAAGTTTTGGATCCGATCGATCTGACGATGATAGATCAGGCTGTCGGCACGGGGCATTACAAGTCAGCGGAGCAATTCGATCAGGATATGATAAAGCTTTTCGACAACAACGTCAAGTTCTTCGGTAGAACCTCCGAAATTGGAATAGCTGCAGCGCGACTGAGAAAGCTTTATCTGGGCAGCAAGGCAGACTTCATCGAAGCCATTACGGAAGCGACGGGCTCACCGCCGGCTCAGGGTTTCTTGCCGCCTCAGGGTTTGACCGCCGGCGAGGAAGACGTCATTCGATGCATTTGTGGACTTCACAGGTAATCGGATTTTTTTTCTCACAACAGTGTAATATGTTAGCAAAAAAATTAACTCGCGTTTATCATCGTAATTTTCAGGGACGAAGGACTGATGATCCAGTGCGAGCGTTGTCTCGTTTGGCAGCACTGCGACTGCGTAAAAGCCGACACGACTGCGGAATCCTATCTCTGCGAGAGATGTCAGCCACGGGAGGTCGATCTGGAAATTCCTCTCGAGGGCGAGGAGGAGGAAGAAGGGAAGAAACAGTTCGTCACACTGTTGCGCGGCGAATTGCAGCTGCGACAGGGTGACACCGTTTACGTTCTTCGCGATACACCGGAGAAACATACATACAAGACTATACAAAAGCCGGATTACGAGGAAATGGATATATTCAGAATCGAACGGCTTTGGAAGAATTCGGAGTAAGATTTTCATGTTTTTTTTTCTTACATTCAACTTTTCGAGATTTTAGAAAGAATGTTTTCTCAACGATTTGATTGTTGCAGGGGCGAACGGTTCGTATTTGGTCATCATTATCTCCGGCCGCACGAAACATATCACGAGCCAACGAGGAAATTTTACGAGAACGAGGTCGTCTGCGCACCCCTTTACGAGGCTGTTCCTTGCGATCTTGTGGCCGAACGGTGCTGGGTCCTCGATCCAAATACCTACTGCAAAGGCAGGCGACATTTTTATTCTTACTAATTAAAGACATCATGGCTTTCAGTGAAGACTTCTTAGTTAAATCAAAGCCAAATAAAAAAAAAGTTTCATAAATTCTTATTCAATCAAGTTTTCTAGACAAATTAGCTTTTCGATACTGATTTGTCTAGAAAACAGAACTAGGCAGTACTTGAAGTATACATGCACTTTTAAATATTTTAAGTACTTTTTTTACGATTTCATGTACCAAGTACAAGTACTGGTTGAGTACACGATCGCATTACGGATTCTCGATGAGTACCATGATATCCTTTTTTCGTTAATCTATAATGATCTGTCCAATATTTTCAGTAAGCATAATTTTAAAGAGAATTTGTGCCAAATATTCATTTAAAAAAATGCCATACAATAATGTCATTAAAAGAAACGACAAGGATTCTTTTTTTGTTTTTTTAATGGAAAAAAGTGAAGAATGTATTACAAATTGCCTCAAACCGACGAGTTAGGAACATTTCAGGTAGCGATTTTTAACAATGAGGTAGCCATGTGCACGTTACATTGCACCTTGTTTTGAAGTCTAGACAACGCTTAACGCTACGAACGTAATTGTGAAAAATTGAAATACAAAAAGTACTTGATACTTCAAGTACTCGTGATACTTTTTACTTTGTATGCGAAGTATTTTTTAGTACTTTGCCTAGCTCTGCTAGAAAGTAATGATGAAGTAGGCATTGCACAGATCACATTTTAATTAAAACAAAATTAATTTGTTAACGCAGGTCGTCCGGTCGGTTCAACGCCGGAGCACACCTACGTTTGCGAGTACCGAGTAGACAGGGCCGCGAGGCTCTTCACCAAAGTGGCCCGTGCTCGCCATCAGGTCTGCGTCAAGCCCTACGCCTTCGAAGTATTTCCCGAGCGGATCAAACACTACAGGACTTATTTGGTAAACTATCCGCCGTATTGAAACAGAACCACAAAAATTCCGTTAACTCCATTCCTTTAACTCCATTCCTTTAACTCCATTCCTTTAACTCAATTCCTTTAACTCCATTCCTTTAACTCCATTCCCTTAACTCAATTCCTTTAACTCAATTCCTTTAACTCAATTCCTTTAACTCCATTCCTTTAACTCCATTCCTTTAACTCAATTCCTTTAACTCCATTCCTTTAACTCCATTCCTTTAACTCCATTCCTTTAACTCCATTCCTTTAACTCCATTCCTTTAACTCCA
>JAPYZC010005434.1:0-15345 GCA_030522665.1 Ichneumoninae sp. A BG-2022a | reverse complement strand
TAGTCTTTTCAATGCCTATAATAAGTATGCATTTTTTCAGATTTTTATAACATTGGGAAGTGTTTGCAATTCTTGCCCGATTTTCTCGAATTTAGGCGGACTGAACACCACTCGCTCCAACCTCCTTAAAACCAAAATTTCTTATTGTAAGGTGAATGAGTCTCTAACTTTACAACCAAGATTGCAATGCCTTCGATACTCCTTCGACGAAGATCCCAGGACTCGGGGTGGAAGGAAAGCGAGGAAAACAAAGGACAAAGCTTTGGACTTTTAAACGATTTTATAAGCTCCAGTAGGTGCAGCGTTGGATTAACCGCATCCTCGCAACGGCACGGTTTGGGAAAGCACGTGCACTTCTACAGTTTCGGGTTCGACAGGGAGCTAGCCAGTAAGCTCCGAACGATAGCGCTGAAATAGCCGTTCGTCGACGAGTCGTTAGTTTAAGCCGAAGGACAAGGCGAGTGGATCGGACAATTTGTATCCGAACACCGGAACCGATAAGTCTTTCCGTGCCGGTAGTCAAGCGAACTGTTTCCGCACCCCTTGGCCTAAACTCCCAGGGTCTAAGCTATTCCTATATACAACCCGGAGACCGTGCGAGGAGACTGAGAGCTGACTCGACTGTCTCGCGTTCCGACGCGCGCGATCTATAGTCCCCCTTTCCTTTTCTTTTTTCCCGCTGCCTCTGTCTCGGGGAAAACCCCTAACTCTCGTCTCTTCGTAGTCACCGATGTGAAAACCACCGACACGCGATTTTCCAGTCCGACTTAAAGGGGACGAAAAACAGCGCGGAGAAAAGGTCGCCTCTCCGCGTCACGATGCGTCTTTGATAATCATTTCGGCCACTTCCGGCCGATAATTTTATTGGAATTGCATCGACGGGATTTATGGGGTGGTTCAGGCTGACACCATCTTTTTCCTCCCCCGGAGCACTATACGAGAACATTTAGGGGTGGACTCTTTTTTCCGACATTTTTATCATGTGTATTATAAGAAATTTTTTAAAAGAAAATTGTTGTGTTTGTTTCGATGAAACTGAGCGAATATTTTTATTGATATTATTGCATAATATATTATTTTTTTTTTGTTATGCAATATTATCAGGAATTTTTTTCATTTTATGCTTCTGTTTATTTCAATGACAGTGAGTGAATTTTTTAAATTGATGTTATTACTTAATGTAGGAATTTTTATGTCACGCGATATTGAATCCTTAAAGTGGTGTAAGCTGCGCCGTTGGACTGCCTTTTTGGAACTTAGCACCGCAATATCTCAGGAACCAATAAACAGATTGACTTTAAATTTGGACGGTGTGTTGATTGGACATTTCGCTATCGTCCGAACTGCGGACAAATGTCAATTCAAAATCGCGAAAAAAATGCTCGCATTATGTAATAACATCACTAAAAATATTCACTCAGTCCCATTGCAACAAACCCACAAATGTTCTTTAAAAAATCCCCCATAATACACCCAAAAATACCCAATAAAAAAAGGCGTCTCTACGCTTAAAGGGGACGAAAACCAGCCAAACAAAACGTCCTCCTTCCCCATCACATTGCGTCTACGGTGATGATATCGCCACTTCCGCCCGACCATTTTATTGGAACCGCATCAGGCGAATCTATGAGGGTATTTCGGGGTGATACGGCCTTTTTTCCCCCAGAACACTATACGAGACCACTTAAGGCGATTCGAAACCTCTTCTACAAATAGCATTTCATCGAGCTTCGCCATGTTTTTTGTCTCTCTCCCCCCTCTCTCTCTCTCCCCCCCCCGTAACTGTTCAAACACACATCACGCGGCTGCATGAAATTTCGGCCTTATCTGTCTGCCAGCAGCGGGAACCAGCAATAATCGATAAATGGCTGGCACATAGCGAACGCTGTGTATCCGCTATACATGTATACATGCATGTGCGCTCGACGACCAAGAGCGGGTTACGTAAGCGGATTGTTCTCAGCGCGCGCGTACACTCACACGCGACGCCCCTGCGATTCTGACCCTGGCCTGCATCCGAAAGCCGCGATATATGCCAGTTTCGTGGGTTAACTGCCGCGACCGTGCCAAGAATTTCCTTCTCGCCACGGTGTCAACACATATCCGCTAATATACGTGTACCGCATAGGTGGATACACGGCTGTCGCCACGGGAAAGGGAGGTCGAGCGATCGCACACCGGCTCGGTATTGGTATGGATAATGTTATCAAGACACGATGACAAAATCGTGCAACCTCGCGTACATGTATGGCCTCATCCCTGCTCATCTCTTCGTACCTTGCGGAGGCGACGCGCGCTCCGATACGCGTACCACACGTCGAATTACGGGCCGATAAAGTCACTGTGACCGAGAACTTGTATGCGTGGAATGCGCGACGGAAACCCTTATTCGTGAATAGAGTGTGTCGATAAATTGTAGATGTACTGCAACTTGAAATTCGCTTATATTGCTTACATTAATCGACGATTAATGTACTTTTTTTGGTCAAATAAAAATACCGGAAAATTGCAAACCTTTTGGCCCGTAGTTTACAAGAATTTTCATTAAAAATTTAAAATGTGTAAAATTTTGTGAAAGGCACATGTGTTTGAAATTTTAGAAACAGTTTATAGAAAAAAATCTAGCAGCCTCAGAAGCCGTAAAAATAAGCGAAAAAATCACGGTAATTTCAGGTCACGTTTTATACCGTTAAAACAACCGAATAAATATCCATATTTCAACTTCTGCGCATCCCGTCCTCCCCTGCAAGGAGACACGAGCGCGCTCGGATACGCGACGTCCCACACGTCGAATTACGGGCCGATAAAGTCCCTGTGACCGAGAACTTGTATGCCTCGAACGTGCTACGAAAACCCTCGTTTGCGAATACCTTCGAATTCACTCCAGCATTCACGTAGGGCAGAGCGGGGCAAAACGGGACAGTGGAGCAAAACTCAATTTTCCAATAAGTTTTGGATGCCCCATTTTGTCCCAACCATACATCCGAACTTTCAACCCTGTTTTGTCCCAACCATACATCCGAACTTTCAACCCCGTTTTGTCCCAACCATACATCCGAACTTTCAACCCCGTTTTTTCCCAACGATACATCCGAACTTTGAACCCCGTTTTGTCCCAACGATACATCCGAACTTTCAACCCCATTTTGTCTTAACGATACATCCGAACTTTCAACCCCGTTTTGTCCCAACGATACATCCGAACTTTCAACCCCGTTTTGTCCCATCGATACATCCGAACTTTCAACCCCGTTTTGTCCTAACGATACATCCGAACTTTCAACCCCGTTTTGTCCCATCGATACATCCGAACTTTCAACCCCGTTTTGTCCCAACCATACATCCGAACTTTCAACCCCGTTTTGTCCCTCTTACCACCACCGCTACAATCCAAAAGTTATTAGAAAATTGCGTTTTGCCCCTTTATCCCGTTTTGGTCCCAAGGTCCCATTTTGCCCGCTCACCCCAAATAATCGAGACTCTTTTTGACGTCACTGCTAAATGCTTTGCAATCAACATAGACGGCGCTCGGTTTCTCTCCCCTACGGATCCGAACCGGGCGTCTACGAGCTCACGTTTTATATTAACTGCCCCGAGACTTAAAGTAGGTAGGTAGAACGGTAATTCTGAAAAAGTAATCGTCCCAAAAACCGTAAGTTCCGAGCTGCTCTATGCCATTGCGCGTTCATCCTCGTCCCGTGTTCCGCGCTCAGCGCGCGGTTGGGAAGTTCATTCCAGACCGTTTGTCCTCACGGGCCCGAGCAAGGCTGGTTGCACCCGCGCGCATGATATACGAATGCCGGTGTGCTTTCCCATTACGTAGGTGGAACGTCGGGAGTCGTGAATTTACGGACGTCCTAATAGCGGTGCGCGTTCCTCCGAGCTGCACGTCCTTGCCGCACACATTCGGACTCGGCCATCCTCCACGTTTTTGGATTCGCCAATCGTGGCTCGTTATTCGACTGCCGCGAGAATTAGAAATCCATGTTTCGTGCATGATATATCGGAGGATTCGCGACGACTGCGAACATGCTCCAAATACTCCATTCCTGGAAATATTTGAAGACGATGTCGCGGCTGCTGTATAAATCCACCGGGTAGAATTGATCTACAATAATTGGAAGGTGGGACATGTTTACAAAAAAAAAAAAAAAAATTTATCATATAGGGTAGAGTGAGGCAAAATGGGGCAACGGGTCAAAACGGGGTTTTTGGGCAAAACTGAATTTTCCAATAATTTTTGGATCGGACAAGGTGACAAAACTGGGCAGACAAGCCTGATGTATCCGACAGGGCGAATTCGGACATCCAAAAATTATTGGAAAATGACGTTTTGCCCAAAGCCCCGTTTTGCCCCGTTGCCCCATTTTGCCTCGCTCTACCCTACTTGAAGACAAAGTTGCAAGATATTTTTGAGGGTTCCGCGAGCTCCGATTTAGAAGCGCTGTTACTTCTTTTTGTATGTGGAAGACCATAAAAACTTCGTTCTCAGGCTGCAACCGGAAGTTGTGCTCGAGAATTTTCTTTTCCCGGTTCGAGACAAATTTGCGCCATTTGGCCGCTTAATTCAGCGGGCAGGCATTAATCCTTTGAAGCATACAGTTTTATTTTTTGCGAGTATGGAGTTTGAAATACATCGGTTGGTTATTGATGCATTTTTTTTATTCAGAGAGGTGCTTCGAAGGGTTAAGGTAGCTAATGCGTAGCACGACCAAAACTATTTTTGAAAATCTACTTGGTGAATTCGTACAGCAACGTTTGAGGAACAAAATGAGCCGCATTCAATTAAAATTGCTCCAAAAAAGAATACTTCTTTTAAAAAACCCAACAAAAATATATCGTCACGGAAATTTGCATTTCTCAGTTTGTATATTTGCAAAAAAAATAGCTATGAATATTTTCCTTGATTCAACAACTGTTAACAGGTGCATAACATTTTGGATAGACAATTTTGCAACTTTAGCGCTCGTTTAACAACCAGCTTCAAATTCTCACTTGTTCTCCACTTGCATTCCTCGAAACTTTTCGATGCAAAGTACAAGATTCGGACGTCCCTTCGGGGATATTTTTTTCTCTCTTCTGCAGCACGCGCGGCTCGGTTAGCGGAGTGCTCAGTGCCGCGGGCGACATGATCCTTGCGTTCAAGATTCCCGTTTGAGGACGGGTTTCTGACGTCGTTGATGTCCACGCGCCCGGCGCCGAGGGACCGGAGTTATTGCACCACTCAGCCCTTACGGCAAACGCTCGGCGAGGGAAGAGAAAAAAGAAACCTTAATTTCTCCTTCTCCTAAATTAGCTTCCTGCGGCCATTATGCCATCCTCGTAATTTACTCTGCTAACCCGCGCCCCGGCTCTCCACAGCCGCCAGCCTATTATTTTGTCCCCATTTCGTTTCCTCTCGCTTTCCTTAACCAACTATTTAAGGAAGAAATAGGAGGACAATTATTTAACTGCTGCGTCGCGGAGAGCGACTCGTTACCGCGGCAGGTTCATTACGTATACACACAAAATTATAATTTTTTTTATGCAAAAGTGGGAAGAACGCATTGTTGTGCAGCAATTGGATTTTTCGGACGCTCAAGCTTCTGTTTTTGTTTTTGTTTGATCATAAAAGTCTATTCTGTGGAAACGAAATATTAAAACGTTAATCGATTAGGAAGGCAGTTATAGCATGCACATTTTAAGGGACCAACACCTCGAATGGCAACGTATCCAATTTAGGATTGCCATACGCGCCATATTTATTGGGTATAATATTCGATAAGCTCTCGATCGATCAGCAATTAGTTCGAACAGTGGTTACTGCAACGCCCCCTTAATACACAAAATGTTCATCTTTTAAAAATGCCAATGTGGGAAGTTGGCATTTAAAAAACTGATTGACCACGCTCGTCGTAAATTGATTTTTATTTTTATCGTTAAAAGGAAATTTATCTCTTCCATTAAAACGAGATTCTACACCCAGAAAAATAATTCACTTGACGGGTGCCCGCAAATAAATATTTATTTGATTTAAATAAACATGTATTTAAATCAATAAAAATATTTACTTGCGGCTGTTCGTCGAATAGATTATTTTTGGGGGTGTAAGACGACGTCAGGAAGGCAGTAACAGTATGTAAATTTTAAAGCACCGATGTCTCGAATTGTAGCGTATCCAATTCGGGCTTGCCCTGCGCGAGTACGGTATAGCATTCGATAAGCCCTTGATCCATCGGCAATTAGCTCGGCTAGTGGTTACCGCAACTCCGCTGAGCCCTCCCCGTCCGGAACTTCCCACGCATCACTGGCAGTGCACCGGGGTGTAGATCAGTCCGAGCGTCGCACTCGGCGGATCTCCGCGGGCGCATACCCTTCTCACGCGCTATTCGACCTCCACCCACATGAGCGGACCGAAGAGCGTGATTGTATAATTAACCGGTCTTCCCAGGGATCGGAGTACGAGGAAGAGGATAGTTCGGTTTAAAGCCTGCGGTCGAACTGTGGGATCCGTCGGATCACTTGTCTGCCCGATCGGATTTACCGGACTAGCAATTCTCCGCTATTCGACGAACGGTGACCGAGTAGTGCAACATGCTACCACGTGCCCGTCTACTGATCCCAAGGATTTAGAATCTCACGAGTTCAATGTACTCTCACGACGCGCCGAATATCTCCGATGCTTTAGAGAGCTTTCCCCTGTATCAGGAAATCGAACCTCTCGGGGTGTGGAGCGTTCGGTACATTTTTTTTTTGCTTTTTAAGGAGAATAGAGCGCGTTGTACACCCAAATTAACTGTACAGCTCATGTATCGTTTTTTCTACCTTCCCACAATTACAATATAATTGAGCGGACAGTTCATGTATCATTTTTTTTTGGACCTTCTAGCTCATGACTGTTTTCTACTGTATTCTATTTGCAAGGGTTCTACGAGCAGTAAGTGGGGTTTTCCGCACATGAATCTCTTCGTTTTTTAATGAGGAAGAGAATGGCATGCAGCAAATTTGATTTTATAAAAGTTCGGGAGGTGAAAATCGCATTTTAATCGCGTTTTTAAAAAGCATCGCCACGGGTGGTTTTCCACCCCATACGTGAGTTCCAGGGTCAAAGTACGCCGAATTGGTGTGTCCCGATAAATCGTATCTATGCCGTAGATACGCGGAGATAAAAGTAAAAACTTACCGTGACACATCTTCTTGGGAAACGGCGCGCGGCGTGACGGCTCCGCCGTGCAGTGCGAGAGAAGATGCGTTGCGTGACTCTTTCGAGAAAACTAATGGGCTGTTGTTCTCCAGCGCTGAAACCGAACCATTTTGTTTGCCTGTTTAAATTCAGAGAAACAGAAAACAAAAGAAACACACAAATAAATTTTCGGTCATTGGAACCTGTGATGGAAAAAAAAAATTAACTTTTTCTGAATTCGAATCTACTGTACAGCGTTTAAAGGTCTTTATAGTATTCGTCGTTCAGCGTTCGAAGGTCTTTGCTGTATCGCGTTTGAACGCCGTTGTCGGGAGAGGAAAAAAATTGACTCAGCAATTATGGAACAACGCTATCTATGGAGCTACCGGAGAATATCGGACGCGCTGCCGGTTCTGCAGAGCGCAGTCGGTCAATGTTGATCAACGCTTGCCGAACAATACCGTATGGTCGTACGGCGCTGCTATTCATCGTATGGTCGCTTCTTGCTATTTTTTAAAATCTTAAAAATTATTTAAAATTAAAAAAAAATCTTTTCGTGTCCTCAGTTGTAGTTCTCAGTTTACAGTATTAGTTTTAGGTTGTTCTGTTGTATTTTAGCTGTTCTTGTATCATGAACGGTGTTCTCATGGGATTTCGATCTCAGAACACAATGCATCTTTGTTTGGTTTAAATAAATATTTAATTATACAATATTTATTTTTCGGGATGTACGTGAAGTATTTCTCAAGTTCTTCCAGCAATTAGGTCAGAAGCGTTAAGCGTTGTCTAGACTTAAAAGTGGTTCAAATTTAATAATGAAAAATAAATAAATTAAAACCAATTAGCACATGGCTTTCTCCATGAGTAAATTTGTTGATCGATTTTGGCTACCTCACAGACGAAGCTATGCGCAAAATTGTAGATATGAGGAAATCATGTGCAAATAAATTATATTGCACCAATCTCCGTAACATTAACAAATGCCTACATTTAATAGAATTTAAACAGTCAAAATAGACCCCAACATTTATTGTAAAAAATCGCTAAATGAAATGTTCATAATTTGTTCTTTTGAGGCTACTTTATCTATGTTTGTTTCATAAACACTCTGCTGAGGAAATAACAAAACGTCGAATGTATACCGTTATTATTGCTCCAACATCCGGCAGCAGCGTCGAGCATGCCGGAAACGGCTCGAAATCGGCAATACCGCGGTTTATTTAATCCGAATAATTTCGTTCCACGAACGAGTTAGATATTGCGAAAAATTTCAGGGTATTCGTCGTTCAACGATACATGGCGAATACTTTCAGACCGTCGGATTTTCTCATTATTGCATTCTCGCGATCACGTACAGTTAGACATTAGCCAGCTCGACAGCGATGTCATTCGCTGGAAATGCTACGTCGGTGTAATAAAAACTTTTTTACTCGCAAAGTCCGAAGCTCGTCGAGACGGCGATTCCCTTTCTGGTCTCGTGATCTCTATTAAAACGTGCAGTGAGGCAGGCGAAGTAAGAAGAATCCGCAAAGGCGGTGTGAACGGCTGCAGCGAGGGTGCAGACTGACGATTAAACGCGGACGGATTGAGGGAGGAAATTAAAAGACCTTTCGGAAAAATTTAGGGAGGTTGATGAAAACGAGTGGGCCGCACTGTGGACGAGACTCGAAAAAAAAATTCTACCTTTTTCCGATGGATTGCCACCCATTACGACTTTTTTTATTCTCCCGACCCGCTGGTGGTCGAATTGCGAAAAGCGCCCGAATTGGTTTTTTTTTTTTTTTTTTTTTTTTTCACCATCGCAATCGTTTTGGCAGGCTCAAATGGAGCGTCCAATTGAGTTCTCCAAGCAATTTCACGCGTAAATGAGAAACGGAATGCAATATTGAAAGGGCGATTGTGCATTGGAAATATTCAGATGCACGCGTGGTTTATAGCTATTCTTAAGGAGATTGAAGTACTTCACATTACTCAAACGCGTGAAAAATTTTTTAATTCTTTTTTACAAACTTTTATCATTTACTATTTGCACTTCAGCCAGGCCGAACTTACCCGGGCATAATTATTATCTCAGCCAAGTAATACTCGATTATTCTGACAAAATCTCTGTCCCCAAAAATCAAAACGTTTTCTCGGTCGTTCGCGGATTTATCCGCGATTATGAATGACTTTAATCGTTCCATATTTCACACCGATCGCTAATCTTCCCCAGCAGGAAGTACGGTAGCTGTCCTTGAAAGCGATAAAAAAAATGTAATTAAAAAAATGGTAGCCCATACTTTTTACACAATACCATAAGGCGTACCCAGGAAGGATTAGACTGACCAGCCGCTGCACTTCAGCCAGACCGAACTTACCCCGGCATAATTATGATCTCAGCTATGCCAAGTAATCTCGGTTATTTCTCCCCCAAAAATATTTCTTTCCCAAAAATATTTCTCCCCCAAAAATATGTCTCCCCCAAAAATATGTCTCCCCCAAAAATATTTCTCCCCCAAAAATATTTCTCCCCCAAAAATATTTCTCCCCCAAAAATATTTCTCCCCCAAAAATTGAAACGCTTTCTCCGCCCTTCGCGGATTGAACTTGGATCATCGATGAATTTAATTTCTTCGGTTTGCACAACCGCCGGCTCTCCCGCGAGGCCAAACAAGAAGATAGAGCGAGTTACGCTCGGGACCCGTCGTCGGGGTGGGCGGAGGCTGGGATCGCGTAGCGAGTCGACCGTTTCGCGTCGAGTGAAACTTTTATCGGGCGGAAGGCAAACGCAGCAGGTAGCGCTTGTACGGACGTTTGAGCGGCGTTAAAAAATGTGCCTTTGGACGGCGCCCGCGCCCGAGAGGGATGCCTGAAAATGGCTTTAAAGGATATACGGCGGGTAAAATGTGCCGCTTCCAGTTGGCAACGGGCGCTAGCTTGTGGAAAAATCTAGCTTTGCGAATCCTTACGTGGTTGCGGAGAAAGGGAAATGTCCGAGGCCGGCGGCGGAGGTGGCAGCGTCCCTTCCGGTTTGGCCACCAACAGTACCACGCGATCCTGGGTCGCTTTCAAAGTCGCAACGGCCTCCTCGTGTGTCACGTTCTCCAAGTTTTTGTCGCCCTGTTGAACAAAAAATAACATTTCATAAAACTCTCAGCTCCGCATTCGACCCGTATTATTATTATTATTATTATTATTATTTTAGTTAGATTATACATTACACAAATATGTGTTCCATTGTTTCAAATCCATTCCTATTACAGATATTATTGATAATAATAATTTTTATCTTAAATAAAAATAAAAATGTATACAAATTTGATCGAAATCAGACCTGTAAAATCTGTAATAGGAATGAATTTGAAACAATGGAACACATATTTGTATGCTGTACAGTCTGCGAACCATTCAGCCGTCATTACTTGGGACACCCTATCATCCTACAGAATATAGCTAAGCTTTTAGAAGCGAAAAGAATTGACGATATAAGGAAGTTTTTCACTCCATAACGAGGTCTCTAATGTTACGAGCGAATCTATACGCCGGAGTAGTATCGTTTTGTATTATATTATTGTACATTTTTTTATTTATATGTGAAGAAGCAATAACATTTATTTATTTTATTTATTTTATTTATTATTATTATTATTAATGATGATGATGAGAATGGAAAATAATTTAGACTTTGCCGCGAATCGACCATTTTTTTCTTACACTTATTATTATCTACAATGTATAGTGCATTGTAGTGCAGTCTGCTTCAGCAGACCGAGTGCCGGACGTTCGTTTGCGAAGGGACGGAGCTGAAAGGGTCTGGTGCGCCGTTACGGTGATTATCGCGCTAAGGATCGTTAGTACAATGTGACTGCGAATGCGATGATGAAGAAAAAAAAAGGTTTTATCTTTATCGTTTCGAGAGCGATGCATACCGTTCTCTATCCAGTTCTGTTGCACGGGCGGTTCTCAATTCTACGGATTATAGGAAACTTTTCCTAGCGCAGCTCGCCGGTCTTCTCGCGTTTGTAGGTACATTGTAGAGAATAATAATAAGTATAAGAAAAAAGTTGTCCATTCCTGGCTAAGTCTAAAGTATTCTTCATTCTCATAATTAATAATAATTTATAATAATTAATAATAATAATAATAATAAATAAAGTGAATAAATTTTATTCTTCTCTAGAAAACATCAAGATTCTTGTAGCAACCTTGCACATCATTTAATCAATAAAAAAATTAATAACCAATTAAAAAAAAAATTAATAAAAAAAAATTTACTGACCAATATAAGACGGTGCTGGTACGGTGCATAGATTAATGACTTAGGGCGAACTATGAATTAAAAAACTTTCTCTAGATCGTCGATTCTTTTCGCTTGTAAAAGCTTAGATAAATGGTCCAGGATTCGACTTAACTACGCTTTTCCGTATGCCCAGCGGAGCTTCATATCAAATCCACG
The DNA here is from genome assembly GCA_030522665.1 of Ichneumoninae sp. A BG-2022a. Lineage (NCBI taxonomy): Eukaryota > Metazoa > Arthropoda > Insecta > Hymenoptera > Ichneumonidae > Ichneumoninae sp. A BG-2022a. The sequence continues at coordinate 3,748 of JAPYZC010005434.1, read as the reverse complement.
GCACCGCATGGGACGGAGTGGCGTACGCGGTTGGACATAACGCTGATACGACTGTCATAGTCATAGCGGAAGGGGTTAAAAAAATCGCGAGATTAGGGAAAAGGAGAATGTTAGCAATGTCCGACGCGCAGCGTTCCGGCCCAATGGTTAGAGGTGGACCAAAGCTCGAGAGCTTTGCGAGCTCTCGAGACTCGCTGCTCCCTGGCGGAAACGATTGTCCGGGTTTTGCCATCAACGTTGACCGGGATTGCCACCGTAAATGGGCGACGTGACCATTTTCACCGGATCCCGCAGGCTCACCAACGGCTTCTCGCCGTGTCCTCTTTTCCATCTCGAATCTCCTCCGGTAAACTTCTGGTTTCGAGCGCGGGCGGAAATTTTTTCCTGTTCCGATGTGACGCGAGGTAAAACTCACCGGTCTTAAGAAGCTAAAGATCAACATGACCTCACAATATTTTGAATCCGTTTTTCTCCGAAACAGTTTCACTAAAAACGCAATTCGTTTTTCATTTTATAAAATCGCTTCGGAGAAAAGTGGATCCAAAATTTTAAGTCTGTGTCTCTCGCACTCACCAAACCACTAGGACAAATTTTCTCGCAATTGCAAACATTCGGCGTTCCTTTTCTTTGCAACACCTTTCCACCCGCTTCCTCTATCAATCTGGTATAAATAAAAAAAAAATAATAAAAAAATACCAGAATGGTGAAAACGGACGGAACTTTCATCTGTATGGAAACTAGAGCTGGCAAACATTGGTATTCGTATTTTTGCTAGAACGTAAATACATCATTTTTTGTGCTTCGTCTACTCGAATCGAGTTTCCCAAAGCTCTGAGTTGGTGCCAAAGCTTGATGAGTAGTAAATTAATGATCTTTTATCCCGGAACCGACGGCCTTCACTATTAGATAAAAAAAAAGGATTATACCGTTAACATAGTCAACGTCTAAATTTCATTAGAAATAAGCTATACGGTAAAAATTGGTCAGACTTGGTCAAACATATAAAAACATTGAGACCTTGGGTTGGATTTTTCCCTGACAATCTATCCTTCTCAATGCACAAATACGTCTAAATTTCATTACAAATAAACTATACGGTAAAAATTGGTCAGACTTGGTCAAACATATTAAAAAATTGAGACCTTGGGTCGGATTTTCCCCTGACAATCGATCCTTCTCAAATGCACAAACACACTCGCACAACTTGCACCAAAACCAATGCGAAGCACCGAAAGATCTATCATTCACACCGAAAGAGAGCTCCCTCTCAAAGTCTCGCGCTCCTCATCTATTTCCCCCATCCGCACTTAACCATCCATTTGTTGAGGCCGGCGGATGACGTTTTTCCTCCACGCGCAGGCCCTTTACCTATACCTATACCCAACTTAGGCCTCGGTCTCGCGGTCGCAACGGGACAGGTTCCGAGTCCTCCCTTTCCTCCGTGAAAAATGATCGTGACTCCATTCTTCCCCGAGCGCGAAAGCTTTCACACGTTCGGATAAGAGAACACTAAAAAAAAAAAATTGATAAAAATGTCCGTGACCCTTTTCCGACGAGGGAATTACTTCGGCCCTTTCCCCGAGAACCGAAAGTCGAATTTCATCGTGGAACGCGTTTGAGTTATTTCGCATCATAATATCCAGACTCGAAAGTGATTGTCTTCCGTCAGGAAAAACAGCATAAGGGGAAAACCGGGGGATCTTCGCGAGTGAAAGCCGTTCCCTTCGCGCAGTATAAATGAGGAAAGAAACGTTGTAAAGGAGATATCCTCCGCCCGACGGTAACGCCAGAGACGGAACGGTCCGGGGTAAAACGCTTTCGGTACTTTCGTATCTCGACGAGGCCATCTAGTCGGGAGATATCGCTCGAGAAATATCAGCTTTGTCGAGTGTACTACGGCGCGATCTCGGACGAGGGGGGCGCGAGCTGGAAGCGAACCCTTTACGACGGTCGTTCATAATTTTTCATAGAGCACCCGGAGAGCGCATTCGCTCAAGCGTGTTACTACTGTTCGCTCGACGTCGCCACCTTCCCGTCTCGGCCTAGCGAAGTTTTATCAATGGAACGATATTACTTATAGTCCGCTCGAACGTATTCGCGGTGAAAATAAATCGGAGGTGCTCGCGTTTCCGTAGCGCGTAAAACGCAACGCAGGCGCGCCTCGAACTCGTGTGGAACGACGAGACATCAAACTATGCGATTCTTCTTTCGGATTAACTACCTAGCAAACGCGCATTCGGACAAATGGGGTTCCTTTTTTGGTCGTAAGAAAGTGAGGCTCAGGAGCAAAATTATTAGTCGTAACTATAACTGGGCATAGTTTCCATGTAATCATTAATTTGTCATTACAAAAAGAACTAGACTGAGGAACTAAAATGATTGGGTTAACAAAAATTTGCTCAACACAAGCTAATGAAGCATTGTTTTGTTAAGGAGGGAGTCTCGTTGCGCGCTGACTTCGCATAAGTTCGACAACAATAAGAGAAAATTGTTCTATAAAAAAAAAAAAAAATCGACGATTACTTAAAAATCTGAAAAAATGTTCATAACAAATCATTTTCATAACAAAAAAGTTTTATTCCGGGTAATTTGTTAAGCAATTAATTTTTTGATGAATTTGTTAATAACATTTAGCAATTATTATTATGCAAAATTAATCTTCTCAGTACCTTTAGTAAACATGATTTTTTTCAGATTTACACCATTAAGAAGTACTTGCAATTTTCTCTTATTGTTGTCGAATTTATGCGAAGTCAGCGCGCAGCGAGACTCCCTCTTTAAACGATTATTTGCTTCAATCGATTCAAAACTTGTCGATCCAAACAAACAATTTTGTTGTGCCATTGAACGTATTTCATCGCGCCTTGGTTAATCCAACCATTATTTTTTCTCAGTGTATACAATTTGTCTTTCAGATTATCCATCTATCGCAAATGCGCACCCGTATAAATACGTACTTAAAAAAAATAATAATAAGTAATTATAGATGAGGCTCAGGAGCAAAATAATTAGTAATAACTAGGCATAATCTGTACACAATTCTCACCAGCGCGTTCCTCACACTCGCCAATGTGACATTGTAATAAGACATTAAAGTACACAATTCTTCTTTCAGATAATCCATCTATCGCGCATCCGGACAAGTACGTAATTATTGTTATAATAACGAGTAATAAGAAATGCGGCTCAGGCGTAAAATAATTAGTAACAATTAGGCATAGTGTGCACATAATTCTCACCAAGGCGTTCCTCACAGCCACCAATTTGTCACCAACGACGAGACGGCCGTCGACCTGGGCGGCCCCACCCTCCATGATCTTCGTGACATATATCCCATTGTCGCCGGGAATGTGCTGATTTCCAATTCCACCTGCGATACTGAAGCCGAGACCCTTGTTGCCCTTTATCAGCTCGATCTCGATCAGTTGCGTGTGGCGCCGCCTCCGTACATACTGCGAACGACATCAAACATTATGTACTATCGAAGTCGATCTTATCCGTCTTATTGTCATCGTGTCGATAAAAAAAGGTAGATTTGACGAATACTTTTGTAAATTAGTAGAGTAGGCTTAAAGTGGTGAATATGGCCCACCTCGATTAAGGTAGTACTAGCGCAATGACTGACGCCGCCTACGTTTGAGAGGAATATAAGAGAATTACAAACACTTCTCGATCGGATAAAAATCTGAAAAAAATCAAGCATATGGAAGATGCTGATAAGATTGTTCGTCCATAATAATGATCCCAA
>JAPYZC010005433.1:0-10448 GCA_030522665.1 Ichneumoninae sp. A BG-2022a | reverse complement strand
AGGCTCTCTTTTGTTTAGTTCTTATTTGTTTATAGAAGGTGCGACGACAATTTAGTTTTTCCCTGACCAATTTCGAAATTCTCTGACTTCCCTGATTCCCGGACCAAGATTATTTTTTCCTGACTTTTCCCGGTTTTCCCGGCTTTCTCAGACCGCGGCCACAGTACATGAAAAATATACATGAAAAATATACATGAAAAATATACATGAAAAATATACATGAAAAATATACATGAAAAATATACATGAAAAATATTTCACAGATATTTTTTTCTGTCATACTAACTTTTTCAGTTTCTTTTCAAAGATTTTTTTTAATACTTTATTTTAATCAAGCAGTAGAAAAAAAAAACAAAAAATGGGCATCCGTCGATGAACGAGTCTGCGGAAAATCAAATTTTAGGGTAACTTCGCTCGTCGCGCACGAATCGAGCCTCGTAAATGCGTGGGTAAAACTTTGATAGGACAAGGGAGGACGAGAGCGAGAGACGAGGTTGTAGATATAAAAGGTCGGGCAATTCCGAATGGTGAGGGAGTCGCGAGGAACGCTGCATAATGCATGGGATAACGAGTACTCGTGGTCTCGCTCTTGTGCTCTCTCCGCCGGAGTTCCGAGGCCCTTTTGATGACGGCGACGCGACGAGACCGGGGGCGACGTGATCCAGCGTACCTCCGCACTCCGTCCTTCCGTGTAAACCCATAAACGCCTTAACGACCGTAGCGAATTGACGCGCTCAACACCCGAACGCTTACACGCCGACGCCGGGGCTTTTTACCCATCGCTCCTGTGACCGACACACGTTTCACCCTAGATTTCTCCTTTCGACGCTTTGCCACTGTAAAGTATAGCGTCCGGAAGTTAACGTTGATTACTCAATTCCGTAGCTCAGCCATTCTTTTTAACACCGAGCGATTTTTATTCGACGCGACAGGTCAAATGAATCAAAGGACAGCGCTGACAAGCAAATAAATAGTGTTAAATTAAATTTTATTATCGGTATTAATAATATTAATGTAACAATAATAATTATTGTGTGTAATATATTATTTTACTAATATTACCTAGACCGTGAAGTTTTCTCCGGGAGAAACGTTCAACACTTTAAGACTGTGGTTTCAAACCAAATTCTTCGCTTCGACTAATTTAGCAATATACTAGTCAACGGTTTGCCGTTTTGTTTTCTACTTCAAATAACTATTTTCTTTTTAGCGCACAAAGTGTGAAATATTTTCTTGTTTTCTTTTTCTTTACACACAAACATAACACATCTAATAACTTGTTAAAATGTAAAAAGGGAGTCTTCCCACACTGTAAAAATAAATTGTAAATTTAATGTACTGAAACTTGAAATTTGCTGACATTACTCGTTGTAATTAAACATTAATGTACTTTGCTAAGTAAAAATACCAGATATTAAAATTACAAATCTTTTGCTGCAAAATTTACAAAAATGTTCATGAAAAATACAAATTTTATTGTAAAATTGCAACGCACCTGTGTTTGAAATTTCAGAAACGGTTTATGTAAAAAAGTGCATCCGCTACTGTAAATAAATAAATAAATAAATAAATAAATTACATTTGTTGCATTAACATGTCCGCCCAACCTACGTTGCACCCCCAAAACAAAGAGCAATTGGAATCATCACCACCTTCACAGAGTGAATACTTTTGATAACTCGAAAATACGACAAATAGAAGATTTTTCCAAGAAAAAATTCAGGACCAACTCCGAGTTAGGACTCGAATTCGAAAAGCCGATAAAGTGCGGAAACCAGCGAAGCTTCAGGAAGGAAGGGTGCGGTGGGGAGGAGTGGGAGGCGTTGGACACTAAAACGGGTGCGCTGTACCGGGAGTCCAAGAGTCCCACCGTAAACAAGCCCCCGAGCCCAGCTGGTTAAAGCGAAGAGTCACGGCAAAGCCCCACGAGATCTTCCTTCCGTCGCTGCGCCATCCAGACTTTATTTAGTAAATACGTTTACGGCTTTTAAACCCCATTCCCGAAGGTAGATACGACGAGGGTAGCGAGGGAGACCGAGAAAACGTCGCGTTAGACCCTGTAACCCCTGTCGGTCGGGCACAGCCTCGTACCGCACGGTGTTCGCCTCGGACGGAGACCAGAAGGCTCACCGGCATCCCTAATCCCGAAAAGCTATAAGTTAACGTACTCGCGGCGGTTGCGCTGCAAAGTTGCCCGCAGAGAGAGCGCGCGCGCGCGCGCCGCGCTGCGGCGGCGTCGCGAAACTGCCGAAGGATGAAAGTAAAGGAAGGCGGAAAGCCCACTTTGGTTTACCCAACGAGCGGACTTTAACTTCAACTTGAAAGCTTACGAACTCCCATGGCCCCCCGTCGTGCGCTCGGGCCGTTTGCTCGGGTTTCCACGCGCTGCACCTCCATTGGCCTCGGCCGCGTTCGCTCGACCGAACCTGCTCGCCGGTGCTGCCCTCCGCGGCCGCGCACCGAACCGACCGCCGGAGATGAGACCGCAAGGAGAACGGCTTGCCTCTTCGCCGGGTGCGGGCTTTAATGATGGTCGAGTCTTACGACGTCAACCTTACCCATTCATGAATCCCTTACACTCTCGGATGCTCTCTTCTGCCCCGATGGATCGGATTTAATGAGACCCGGACCCCCCGGACAACCTCGCCGGTCGGGCAAGGTATCAGCTTCAGGAACATCAACGCCCGGGCCGCTTAATCGAATTTTCTTCGACGACAAACTCCGGATCATGCACGGTGAGAATGGACAGAAAAACTTACTGAATTCGAAGAAACTTAAACCCGTACGTTAAAGATATACGTGAAATAGACACATGTTTTCTTCATATATTCTACGTATATACAATAAATATGTCAAACACTTTTTTTTTTATGTACATTTTTTGTCTCTGTGAAACTGACTTTGTTTTTTGTGTGTTACAATTTTGGGAGGAAAGGCAAAGATACGATAAATTTTGTACCCGAGCATCTAAAGCAACCTTTCGTAAATTACTTAGGTCGAAAACTTCGGAAGAATCTTTGCGTTTGCTACTTGCGTTTGGTAAAACTTACTGAATTCGAAGAGACTTAAACCCATACGTTAAAAAAATACATGTAATAGAGACATGTTTTTTTCATATATTTTACGTATATGCAATATGTCTAATATATACATTTTTTTCTCTGGGAAACTGACTTTGTTTTTTGTTACAATTTTGGGAGGAAAGGTAAAGTATCTTGCGGCAGTAACCGTGCAGCAACGATATATTTTGTACCCGAGTATCTAAAGCAACCTTTCGTAAATTACGTAGGTCGAAAACTTCGGAAGAATCTTTGCGTTTGGTACTTGCGTTTGGTAAAACTTACTGAATTCGAAGAAACTTAAACCCGTACGTTAAAATAATACGTGTAATAGACACATGTTTTCTTCGTATATTTTACGTATATACAAAATGTCTAATACGTACATTTTTTTTGTATACATTTTTTTCTCTGTGAAACTGACTTTGCTGTTTGTGTGTTACAATTTTGGGAGGAAAGGTAAAGTATCTTGCGGCAGTAACCGTGCAACTACGATATATTTTGTACCCGAGCGTCTAAAGCAACCTTTCGTAAATTACTTAGGTCGAAAACTTCGGAAGAATCCTTGCGTTTGCTCCTTGCCTTTGGTAAAACTTACTGAATTCGAAGAAACTTCAACCGGTACGTTAAAAAAATAAGTGTAAGAGACACATGTTTTCTTCATATATTTTACGTATATACAATATGTCAAATACATTAATTTTTTTTTTATACATTTTTTTTCTCTGTGAAACTGACGTTGTTTTTTGTGTGTTGCAATTTTGGGAGGAAAGGTAAAATACCTTGCCGCAGAAACCGTGCAGATACGATAAATTTTGTACCCGAGCATCGAAAGCAACCTTTCGTAAATTACTTCGTTCGAAAACTTCGGAAGAATCCTTGCGTTTGGTCGAGGCTTCCCGAAGCGTGTGTCTTCGAAGATTTCCCGACCGCTTCCAAAAAATAGCTGTAATCTCTCGAGCCTCGAGCTTACCCCGGCACGAATGTTTCGTTCTTACTTTGGAAACATTTTTAATCATAAACTTTCTAAGCTCCGTACAACCTGTAGGCTATTCTTCTCTCCGCCATTTTTGTTTTGTTGTGTTTTTTTTTCAACTAGACGCTGAAATCCCGTTGCCTGTTAGGAAGTGGCAGTGCTGGTCTAGTTTTTTTCACGGAACACTGCCGAGGCGAAAGAGCGACGATACGCGGCACCGAGCTTGCGAGTGTGCTTTCGGGGCATCACCCTTTTCTCTGTTCTTGTCCCCTTGTATTCTCGCTCCCGCGCGCGCTCCGTCCCTCTCCTCCGATTCGCCCTTTTCGCTCGTGCCTTCCGTGCCGCATAAGCACGAAAGTGAGTTGGATCTCCCAGTGGTTTGCAGAGAGTTTGCAGTGGCACAGAGCTGGCGCGGGGCGGGGGGGAGAAGGAGGGGGCACGGTAGGTGGATGGAGAGACGATGGCGAAATGCCGCGTGTACACTGCGAGCACAGAGCAGACAATGGGGAGTCGGTGCATAATGGCCGGTCGGATGGTGTGTGCAAGCTGGGTCAAAAGTTCAAAGCTTGTGTGTCACGTTGCGCCATATATTTCAGGATTCCTATTGATCCCTCGGTCGACCTACACGCGTCGCCGTTCGTGCCCACGCGTTATATATACATATATACATATATAATATAATATACACACACATACACATGTATATATATACACATACACACACATCTGTATGTATATATATATCCAATATATGTAATATATAGGATATATTATATACATATATAGTACCTATATATAAGCGCACATGTATATATATAAAATTCGTTGCGTCATAATCGCCGTTGTCGTTCACCGGCGAGGCTCCCTCCGCGGGCGCGACCAAACTTCTTGCAGATTTAACGAACGCAAACGTTTCCGCGCTGCAGCCTTCGAGCGGGGCGCAAAGGCTCCCGCCCTGATCCGCTGAGCCGCTGAAGAAAGGGCGACGAAAGGGGGGGGGGGGAGGGGAGTGCCGCCTCGGCCCGAGAATAAACTCGTGGAAAAGGTTTGTTAAATTCGAGAAATACTTTTTTTTACGAAACGAAACTTACTGCATGACTGAATGCCATAGGGACATTTTATTTGATTAAAAAAGTTATTCGGATGTTTCGAAAAAGAAAAAAGTAAAGAATCTTTTTTTTACGAGCGAATTTCGAACACGATGCCGGAGAGTGGCCATTAACGCCGAACGAGAGTCTCACCGCATTAAGCCTCGTTCAGATCGATTCCTGACTAACCCCGGAGGCGATATTCTCGTTCCTGTCGCTACTCTCTTTATGTCTCTCGCTACCCGTGTCTGGGTATCGATTGAAAAACTTTTTTTTACCGAGTTCGGGCGAACACGGATGGATGAATGGACGAAAAAGTCTGTTGCGAGATAGATCAGTTTTTTTTATAGTCGGTTGAATTAGTTTTAACAGGGTTCGATTATTTTTCACTTGTCATCAATTATCACCGAACACATTAACGTTCTTAAAAATTGTATTCATCTGCATTGTTCCCGCTTCTCAAAGCTACGGCTTTATACGGAATCAGCTAAGTTGATGTGTAATTGCTAATCCTCACGTATTTTTGTCTATTTCTGTTTTTTGCCCTTACGCAAGGAGCCAGTCCCCCCATTTTTGCGGCTGCAACCAACCCACTTCCCTTCTGTACCGCATTCGCCATAGTCTTGCGACTAAAGGCATAGGAAAACTGCAGAAACCCTATGCCGATACGGCTGGTCTCAGATTCGCTTCATGGCACCGGAGCTACGTTGGGTTTCGTCGAGAATGTAAACAGGGACTATAACTATATACTTGTGGTACACACGTGCAAATACGCGTGTGCCTTAAGTATATGTCCGGAGCTATAACCCGCCCATATTTGCATTTCTCTACGAAACGACGTCATCGAGAATCGAACCCTTGACCTGCCTGTGCTCCGGTTTAGAGTTGAGCATGCCAACCACTAACCACTAGACCGCTGCAGCTGTCCCGTTGTCTATCGGCGTAATTTATATAAATTATTATTACATATAAATGAAACATTATTATATAATACAATAATTATTTACATAAATTATTATTAAATATAAATGAACCATTATTACATATTATAATAATTATTTATATAAATTATTATTATTTATGCAACAACCGATCTCCAAACGTAAGACCCAAACACAAATTTCCGACGCACACAATAATAGAAATCCTGAACATACTCCACAACACATAGTCGCACTTAATCGGCCTAAGATAAGTAATGTACAACACCATCGCACTCGCACTCTTCCTCGCAAATAAAGGCAGACGTGCAGACAAATACTAGCTGAGAGACTCCGGTCGATGGCCCATTGGGCAAAGGAAAAAGTTATAAACACCCGCTTACTTATGTACAATATTCCGACCAATCAAATTCTTATACTACTACTATTATTATTTAATGTTATTTAAATTCCATTTGTTGACTGATAAGTAACGGGCATGAACTGTTAAAAAGATCGCTTTCTCGTTGCAAGAATAATTGCAAATTGACGACCCGAATATAACTCGGAAATGTCATAGGGTTGAGGAAGTCCCGTACATCGCACCCTGTTAGAGAACGATCCGCCGAAGTGCGAAAGAAAAAGACTAAAAAAGAGAACTGTGAGATATACCGCTCGTGCGAGGCTATCGACCCCGCGCAACGCCATGATGAGGGGAAATAGCGGCGGACCATTCCCCCTGGGAGAAACCTTGCCGTAACAAACTACTTATAGAGAAGAAGACACCTCGGCCTTCACTGGAAACCCTTTCTCGCGGGAACCCCCCGTCTCTAACCCCCCAAGCCTCCCTACACTAACTGTACTCTCAGTTCACAGAGTGTACATATATATGTACATATATATATATATATATATATATATATATATATATATATATAGTTATATGTATAGTTATATATGTATAGTTATATGTCGCATAGGACTCGTCGGCGGCGCCGTTCGACCCATCGACCCGGCTCTCTCGATACATTATTTAATGCTGCTCGCTTTGCCATCACTGGAAACGGCTCTACCTCGATCTTCTATCATATTTGTTCCAACTGCGACCTTAACTTGTTATTTTTATCATTCCCATTCACGTCATTCCTTGATTCCTTTTGATAATTAAATTCGTTCCACATTGTCATTATTATTATTATCGACCGAGTAAAGTAATGGAATTTTGCACGTATCTCACCGCGAAATGAATTTGTTTGTGCCTCAAAATTAAAGTCTTCGTTGATCAGCGTAAAACATCGATTCCGAAAGCCTGTAGCGCACACTCAGACTCACTCTATCTGTCTTTGGCGCATAAAAGAAAATTTCCATTTTAGCCCGGGGCTTTTTTTCGACCCCCGTTTCTTCGAATTTCGTGTCTCGTCGCGTCCCGGTTCCACGCAAATATTCAGTGTAAAGAGAGGTAGAGCGAGGGGGAAAAAATGTGGGTGCCCGAAGACCGGGCCGGAGAAGGGAGTTTAGAAGGTAAAAAGAAGTCGTTGCCCGGCTTCGAGGAAAGAAGAGTCATCCGCAAGGATTACCATCGTTCTCCAGTTTTACCCGATTCCGCGTAACTGCTCTACGATATATACACTACGGTGTACTTTCTCGGTCTCTCTCAGTTTCTCTTATCTTTCGTTTTTTTTTAACCCTCCTTATCGCTCTTTTTCTCTATATTTTTTCTTGCCCCTTTTTTTTCCACCCGTATTCTCGGCCGTTTGAATGTTACCGGTGGTGGAGTCTCTCAGCTGCTTTTTTAGCTCGCTGTTTTATTACACGATAAAAAAAAGGAAACAAACCTCACGAAGATCAACCGCGCACGGATAGCACGACTTTTGTGCTTCGTACTTCGGCATGGATACTTTACCTCTAAAAAGATTCTTACGAACACCCGAGTAGTTTTATTTTTTTTTCGACAGAAATAATACAGTTGCTCTATCAGTAAAACGAAAATGATTTCACGAAACGCATGGAAAAATAATTGTATTGATGTAATTTCGCTCGTCCAGCGATGGAATTCTGCAACGACACTGCGAGGTCCGGAGAACGAAAAAATAAACACTTTTTAGCAATTACCGAAACCCCCTTCCGCCTCCAGATTCACATGTTCGGCGGCGGAAAAAAATTAATGGAAATATGGGACCGAGAATTGTTTTCTTCACCCTCCAATTTTTGGGGTAAAAATTAACTTTATAAAAATTGGAAACTGCTTCATCAACGTTTTTCTCGATCCGTTACAACTAAAAAAAATATTTCTGAAACACGAATTTTAGAATGCTCGAACTAATATCGCAGTAGTGAAGGAAAAGGAAAAACAGAATTCGATTAAACTTAAAAATTCACAATATTAGTCCGAACTAAAAAGTGTTCAACGTACAAATGATAATTTAATTACGCGATCAATTAAGCCCGCTGAGTTTAGGGGCGAGGAGGCAGGGGGCGTGTTAATCTATCTTGAGGATGGGAGAGTCAGCGTGAGAGGATAGTTTCTCGCGCTTACTTCCGGTGTCCGCCACAGGGGGGGAAGTAGTATTACGGAGAAAGCAAGAAGATCCGCGAGAGAGCGTACGAGTGGTCCGATTAATCATTCTGAGATTATACCGTCCTGCCTTGAATTTCCAAGTTCTCTGACCTCATCTCGGCCTCCCCATTTCTCGCTTTCTCCGCAACCCCAAACCACCGCCATCACCGCCAACCCCTTCTATCTCCACCGTTTCCCCGTCCAAACTTGCGGTTATCTGAGTATCCGATATCAGTGCACCCATCTTTATATCTTCATCACATAATTACAAAAAAATCCAACTATCAATAAAATTCACAATTGTCGTCACGATCGTCTATTAGTTTCAATGTACAGTAGAACCCCGTTTATCCGAGGTAATGTTGGGGGGGGGGGGGGTGCGTACGTCAGATAAGTTAAATCTCGGATAACACTGATAAACATACTCAATTGTACTTGTACTACTATTATTATTTTTTTTAATAACATTAGCTTAATATGAATCTAAATTATTGACCCCAAAATCGGAATTGTTGGAATTGCACTGAGAGAAAAAAGTTGTTTGATTAACCAAATTCGCGCTCACATACGTTCAAAGCTGGTATTTGGTTGGGTCAACTAAATGATTATTTTATTGAACGATTATTCGCTTCAGACGATTCAAAATATTTCGATTCAAACAAAAAATTTTATTGTACGACCTAAATAACGCCTTTGAACGCGGGTGAACGCACCTTGGTTCATGCAGCATTTTTTTTAAGTAAGTGCGTATGCAACAAAGTACCCTTTATGGACTACTCCGTGTGTGGGCATCGCTGCGAATATTGTTCACTTCGCATAAGTTTTAGACAAATGAGAGGGAAATGCAAACACTTCTGCATTGTATAAAAATCAGAAAAATATCAATCATGTTAACCCTTTATAAGTCACACCGAAACCGTACCGAAACGGGATTAATGGACGCGGAGTGGGAGGACACGCGTTACTGCGATATCGCCCAATAGTGGGGATAGAGGGGTAGAATAGTGGGGGGTAGAGGTGTGACTTATAAAGGGTTAAAGGTGCTGAAAAGATTAATTGTGCATAATAATAATCCCAAAATATTATTAACAAATTGATGAGAAATAAAATTGTTCAACAAATCTCCCGGAAACCTAACTTTTCTTTTTATGAAAATGATTCGTTCACTCTTCTGAATGCTTATGAATTTCTTCAGATTTTTAAATTCACTTGGAATTCTTTTTTTTATATGGGAGAAATGTGTAGAAAGTCACAAAATTGAAAGTGAATTAAATAAAAAATCTGAAAAAATTCATACCTATTCAGAAAAATGAAAGATTTCATTTTCATAAAAAAAAGTGAGGTTTCTGGGAAAGTTATTGAACAATTTTACTTTTCATTAATTTGTTAATAACATTTTGGAATTATTATTATGAAAAATTAGTCTTTTCAGCCCTTCTAATAAGCTCGATTCTTTTCAGATTTTAATACCATCGAGAAATGTGTGCAATTACCTCTCATTTCTCTGAAACTTATACGAAGTAAACACAATTAGCGATCACTGCTTTAACGCTGCGTGTCAGGATGATCGAAGGTCGGTTAAGCGAGGTTCGACTCTACCCGATGTTTCCCCCCTCCATTCCGATCGAATTATTAATCGAGTCGGATTGGGTATAACTGATGTATTTTTTTTTCGACAATGAACATATCGCACCGACGAATGTTGGTAAATAATTCCAGACGAACAATTACGTGTGAGTGGAAAACAGTTAAACGAGCATGTTTATAATCGACGAGATAGACGGGGCGGGGGGGGGGGGGGGGAGGAACGCGGTAACGGAAAGCGAGGAGCGGACGGAGAGGGCGCCG